>JAMKCH010008711.1:0-29354 GCA_023653785.1 Ophioderma brevispina
GACAGTTTTACTAGGAAGGATGCTGTTAAGGTTGTGCAGAAACCTATTGCTCTATCATCCCAGAATCGGGGCAGCACACCAGAGATGATAATCTGTGCTTCAGGAAATTTAGTAGGGTAAATTCAATCAGCTTCTTGCTTGCTTCTCACAGATATCATAGGCAATCTTGCCAGGGCTAGTGTCCAAGCCTGCAATATTACAATGTCTGGTACTGAGCATCCACAATCAGAAAACAAAGCGGTTGAAACTTCAGGGGATATTTGCTCCTCCTTTGGCGTACACTTTTGAGCTTTTCCCTTTGTAAAATCTTGCAGGGTCAATTCTCTTGCATATAGAGATCTAAATATAAGATGTCCGTTTGTTTCTTTGGTGGGGATTGGGGACCGAGTGGCTAATGTTTAACTGTGGGTGCAGATGAAGGGGGCGCTGGGAACGCTTGCGACCTGGGCGATCTTCTTGGTGAGGAGAGAGGGGTGGGGCAGAAGCCACAAACTCTGGGTTGGCAGGCGGGTATGAACAGTGATGGGACAGATGGGAATAGCTGAGGGATAAGATCTAACACACTGCCTCAACATGTAGGCCAATGGAAAGGGTTAGTTGATTCAAATGTCACTTTGGATGGGACTGCATTGGTAGGGGATGTACACCGAGCTTGCGCAAATTGCTGTAGCATCCCGGTTTTCTAAAAACTGTTCAATTTAGCAGGTAGTACAGAGTTCCGATCACATAGTTCCCCGGTGTGCATCTGTGAGTTGCAAATAATTTCCTCTTAGTTCCCTATATTCAGCGAGTTGTGTCTTGAGGTCCTGGTTAGAGTTTGTAGATTTGTATTTCCTCTATAAGTTTAAGTTGCTGGTCTCCACTCATGCAGTTGGTGTGGATGACTATGGTGAGAAGTGCGTACTGTAGGTGCCTTTGGTGCAGTTCCACGGTTGAAGGTTGGGTAGTCCTGGATTCAGTTGGTTGTTAGAGTAGAAGTAGATTTGTTCATAGATTAATGACAATGTGGGCGGCTTGGCAAGAGATATTTCATCCAACACTGTTCGAGTTATTTGTGGTAGAGTATCATCTATCCAAACAGTATGTCCAGAACCTTGCATCTTACCTTGAGTGAATTTCTTGTAGAAGTTTTACTATGTCATTGTTGATCATCACAATAAATCCTCTGTAGAGTTCTTCCATTTCATTAAGTCATCCCGCATCACCATACAATTTTCTAACTTCTGCTTCCATCATTGGAGGCATAGGCCTTATAAATCCTGTATTGTATGGAGATCCTGGCGTTGGGAAAATTTCCCAATATCATCAGAGATGGGATCCTTCATGTTCATATGTCAATGAAAAGTTCACTGTGTCTCCATATTGATCAGTACAATTCCGAAGATTTTTGTTATCAGTAAATGGATTTGCAGGTTTCCAAAAATAAATATAGAAATATCATTTATGGAAATATTATGGCTATTCATTACCTTGCCATCATTACTCATTTTATCATCTAACGTAGTCCTATAATATTTGCTTAATTGGTTCCTAGCTGTGTGATAATGAACTTATATTAACACGGTTACGCGCTGCGCGTCGACGCGGAAGCATACGAGAATTTTTGTTACAGAAGAATGCCAGGTGGATTTAAAAGCCTCGGGTAATTCGTGAGTCAATTCATCATTAATTTGTGGTAATCATAATAGTTAGTAAGAATGAAGGGTGTTTAACTGCATAAAAGTTGTATGTTCACTGGCCCATTGCAGCGGGGGTCAGGATCGCGAGGAGCGTATTCTCCATTAATTTAACCTTTTTTCTAACTCCACCATTCTGTTGTGCAAGAAACGTTCAAGAAAAAATAAAACCGCTAAAAGTCTCCATATTTTTTTGGATCTCAAACACTCCCGTGCAACTATGTGATCGTCCGGGATCCCCCATGCAGCGACAACCGAAGTTGACATACATTGATAATTTCCGCGGGGGTGACCCGCAACTAATATTCACCATACGCGTACGCAATAGGACTGTGTTTTGAACCCACCGCTCGCCGCTTGCCCGTGTCACAAGAACGCAGTCTGCACGCTCTACCACCAAACTCGGTGCGCGTGCTACATACGCACAGTACAGCAGCGTGGTGTTTAACCCATAATGCATCAGCGGACAAATTCACATAAACAACCGGTTTTTCTGTTATTTTAATAGTAACTGAATAGTTCGGAAAAAATTCAAGACTTACAAATGGCATGGTACACAATGAATGATGACAACAAATTAGAACTTGAGATAGAGACATCCTCTGAGAACACTGCAAAGTGACGAATCTTCCTTTATTTTTATAGATGTGAATTTGGCAGTTATGCACTTGTCAAGTTTAATCCTGACCCTGGGGGTCCCGGGCCATAGCGGGGTATATGCAGACATAGCCGGCATGTACAAAAAAAGTATTGCCCCGCAAGGCCGGGATATTAGCCGGGACATGTCGCGGATCGTACGTTAGTTGTCCCCGCCCTCCATGACAATCATTAGATGATAGCTGGGACTTAAGCCGGAGGTACAAAAAAACGGGAACTTTAAACGCATGTGTAACACATATACACCCCAGGCTATTCAGGAGCAGTATCCCGTAAAATTGTAGTATATCCCCTATGGTTGGTTTACATGTATTGGGGTGAATGTAGCACAAGAAATTCTAGAAGTTTGTCTGATTCATTTATTCATAAAATCACCGAGGTAGTGAAAGCTATGTGATATCTTGCTAACTGCCAGGAATATTGTCATTCATTTGCCATAAAACGCAGCATTTTAATATGAAATAAAATATTGAATCGTTATGGAAACAAATAAATGCTCTGAAATAATTCTGTTAGCTCAAAATAATTCTCGAACTTGCCGATTGTTCCGATATAATCAAAACTTAAATGTAGTCGCGATGTACGAACTTGTTTTGGCGTGTTTTCCCATTTCAAATTTTTCCATGTCTCGGGGATCCTTGCAAGTTGTGAACTTGCGCGCCCGTTCAGCCCAGGAGTAACAGCCGGTACAGGCTTCCTGGTAATGTCAGCCTCAATTTACCGCAAGACGCGCCGAGCTGAGGTCCCGGGCACTGGGGTTAAATTAGTACAGGGGGAAATTGAAGAATGCTCAATAAATCTAAAAAGTATAACAAATCTATTCTTAATTGCCACTAAATTTCTTTTTAGTTGGAAATGTGAAGAAAGATTAAGTAAAATTGTAACCATTTAATATTGATAGTGGTTTTGGTTGGAGTGGCAATAAGACCTTGGAATGGTTAACTTTGTTGTTCAAGACGAAAAACAATGTTTTCAAATCAAACTAAACATAACGGTCTTTTAATTGAAAAATTACCCAAACTACTGTTTTTCTCATAATTTGGTATCCCAGTAGTATTCCAACTGTTAATGAAATAATAAATGCACAAAAATTTTGTTTCTCACGAAACTGACAGGAAAATTCAACTAAAATTTAGGAATAAGCATGAAGGACTTGTTGGTTATGCTATAAGTGATTGTTGTGTTCAGAACTTTTGTCAAAAAGATGCAAACCCGGCTCCAAAAAACGGGGAAGTAGTCAATTACGATTTCACTGGAGCCAAAAATGGTGATTGCCGACTATAAAAAATAGTGAATGAAAAAAAAACATGCATAAAAAAAAAAATGTGTTTTATGGCAGGTTTTCGCTTTGTAATCTGCGGCATATATGCAATCCATCATGCATTCAAAAAAGATGCTTGAGTGCCCCCCCCCACCCGGCAGGGTCGCAATATATTGATACCCATGACAGAGTACGGTATGGGCATATATTCAAGGTTATTTTAGCAAGTCACTATCACAGAGTAGGCCACAAAACGACAATCACCATGGTGATCTTGTTGTTTGGCGAAGTTTCCGTTGGACATATGATTGCAGGGTTATAGAATTACTCTGCTATTGTTTAGTGGTCGGGTATCGCCGTGGATATTTTAACAAACAACTAAACGAGGTTTGTTTCTCAAACATACCTTCCGATGTGGTGAAATTGGGCTCGGTTCTGACACTCGGATTCTGATCCAAAATGTAGTATGATTTTATAAAGTACTGTTGTCGATAGCCGGACAGCCGGGATTGTACAGAGTTTTAAAGCAGTCACCGCCCCCATTGGCCGAGCCCGAGAATATACGGGGATTGTCACACCGAAGCCCGGCTAGTAGAGGCCGGGACATAGCGGGGGCTGTACAAAAATATAAGACGGCTACTCGGGATTTCGTGCTACTTAAGCGGGGACAAAGGCGGGGGTGTCACGACAGCAAAATGTACATCCCGGCTAAGTCCCGTAGTCCGGGGACCCCCAGGGCCGGGGATGAAATGACAAGTGCAGTTAGTGGCCGGACCCATTTACTGCGCCTTATAATAGACCCTCCCTCGGTCCATGAAAATAAGCAAATCACAGGACTCTACAACCCATCCCAGTTAGTGTAATTGCTAGACTCCTGTGTAATTCGCGTCAGAGGGCGCGGTATTCGGATCGGATTTCTCCAGTTGTTAGTGTAGCATTTTCAGTGACTATTTATTATCTTTGTACCCAGTGTTATGTGCTGTGAACCCAAAGACGGCGCCGGATGTGGACAGTATACGTTTTAACAGTGACTGGTTGTTCACCCCCCCCCCCCCCACACACACACACACACACACACATTCCCAGAGACCTTCCTCGGTCGCAAAAAAGCTAAAACTTCTAACTTATTAGATTAAAAACGGAGGACCATCTAAATTTTGATTACAATTTTTAATCTATAGATTGATAGATGCAATGATTTTGATTACTTTTAATCTAAACTTGCATTTGTCCATGATAGCAATCCAATTAGATTAGTGTTTAAGCTAAGAAATTTAGAGAGTAACTTTCATAAAAAGCTTCCATGTAATTGCGTTCATATCCTTTTATTTCGAGTCATTTTAGCGAAAAACCGGTGAAGGTTGCCCCTTAACCGAACTAACCCCGGTGACCAGGGTTGGATTTATGGATATGGGGTGGTTATCCCCAAGAATATGTGTATGAACATTTTTATATTTGTATAATCATCATTTACAGCCGAAAACCTCATGAAAATCCGAAATTCCTTCATATAAGCCTATTCGTGAAACATTTGATTACACACTGTATATCTGTGAAAATTAAACAATTTGCCGACTTGCGGCGTTTATGACGTCATGTTAACCCGTACTAGGTAGATAGGTACTTATTTTGGAATCAATGGAAAGGGGGGGCCATAGCTATCCACTGGTACCAACGTCACAAGCAATGGGTGTTTATTACGGCCTCCTTGGTAAATGTGTTACAAAATAAGGCCTGGTAAGACGAGGGTTAATTGCCAACAGTCTGTCCAAAAGGAAACTGCGTATTGTGAATAGGGTTCTTAGCGCAACTATTATTATTGTAAATTATTATCATTTTCTAGGTCATCGCATTAGCGTTAAAGCACACGTCTGCGACGTGGGAAGAGAACAAGACCATCACAATATATGGCACGGCTGGGTTCTTCAAAATCCTCAGCCATGCAAATGCACAAGTTTACGAATGGGTGGAATGAATACTCGAACTCCTATACGTCCGTTTAAACCAGCCTATGCAAATAAACTTCTAATTTCTACCGACATTACCAAAATCAGAAATCACTACGGTTTGCGCTGCAAAGGTAAGGTATTTAGACTGTGGGGGTGTAGATCAAATAACCAACTGCATAACAAATTTCATAGTCTACATCAGGGCACTAGGGCAACACCAAGTGCAAATTCATATAATATTAAATATAACTTGGCAGTTCCCGCAAATACATTGGCACATTTTCTGGAAAATGAATAAAATGTCACTCAAATTCTGTCCCCAATTCAGTGACAATGGATACACATAGACTTCAACAAACCACGGAGCTAACGCCATTGGCCCGATATGCGAAGGAGAAAACACTCCAGCTCCTTTTCATCTGGGAGTGCAGTACCATTGTTATATTGCCACGCAGTTGAAAAGATCCAAGTGTTATCACCTAACGATTCACCAGTTGAGTAATTTCCTCATGCCTCAACACACAAAATACCTGTCCTCGTCCATAAAATAATCAGTTTAAATTATAATATAGGTCGTTGACCTTAGTTTCTTCTGAAAACGCGTTAAATGAATAAAAATAGTGACGATTTGGTCGCACAAAGTCTTTGTATTGTCAAAGCTTGCCTAGCACACTTGTTTTGTATCTTTCTTCGTCTTTGTCTCTCTTTTCGAATAAATGATGAAAAATACGGCAAAATTAATTGAAAACACACTATAGAATTTCGGGATTCATTTATTTGTGATCGAGGATAGGTATTTGTGCCTACGTCATGACAAAAATTCGCACTCTGAATTGGGGAGGCCTGTACACTAAGATTAAAAGGATCTGAATTGTTTTTCTCCTCCAAATAACGGGAGATATGATATATTTAGCTCCATGGTTCGCTATGCCTTGTAGTCCATAGTCATGCTATTGGGGAAAAGAAATTAGGTGACATTTATTCGTTTCCAAGAAAATGTACAGTTTTAGAATGGGGAACAGAAGGTTATATGATTTAATAATTTAGATGAATTTTACACTAATGTACAAAATGAAGCAGAGCAGGACATGCCCCAAGTCGCGTTTATTACGACCTCGTGGATTTATAATTTTTGAGAATAATCCTATACGAAAAATACGTATATAGTACAGTATTACAGAGTAGATTACTAGACGTAACATAAACATGTAAGCATATACATAGGAACAGACAGAACGTTGCTAAATAATTACTCTCTAAATGGAAAAGAGTGAAATTTCACCCTTTCAAAGAACACTTTTTGGGTAAAATTTATCTGATAACTTGCAGAATGATATCATTTATTCATTGTTTAATTATAAAGCGTAAATTTGAGCCAAAAAAGTATCTTTGAAAGGTTTTTGTGTTAAAATTTCATATTTTCAGAGTGGGCCCTGTAGTCACTCTAAAAGAGTGAAATTCGCTCTTTGCATTAGCGAGTAGCTGCGATTCGGTTTGTATGGTGACATATTCTTTGACCAACATCAACGTGCTGGTAAGTTGCCCGCCATTATTCTATCAAAATACGAGTAAAGCGATATAAAAACCGGTAAAAGGTTTTTTAACGACCACTGATCCCTGCCTGCATCGTGTGTTCAGTTATATATAAATTATATTCAGCGACTCAGAGCCGTTGTAGAACTTGACAAACAATGGTTGCTATTGTGTTTTGTTGTTTTTGTTTGCTGAGTGAGTTGGGTTTGTTTTCTTTTTCATTTATTTGGTTAGGTGGCGGCAGCCAAGAAATCTCAAAGTTTAACAAGAAAAATTCGTGATTTGTAATACGGGCTGCAGCTGTCAAGGAACATTTCCTATTCAAGGACGCTTGGAGCTTTTTCGAAAGCACAATTGTCACAAGGGTTGAGCAATATGGAAGAGGGTTTTTAGGCAAATAATCGGTTTTATGTAACTGAGCTTACAGAGGGCCGGAATCAGGGGTGAGAGCTAATGCTTTTTGGGTTTGTTTTTCTTGCCTTTTTTATTATATTTATGTCTCTGCCGTTATCGGGGGTTTTGTTCTTGTTTTTGTGGGCCAGCTATAGATGGCCGCAGGACCACTTAGCAATCCGTGTGCGTGTGTATGTGTGATGTGTGTATGTGTGTGTGATGTGGGTGTGGATGTGTGAGGGGGTGTATGTGTAAGTGTGCGTCACTAAATTGTTAAGTGTTTTTAAATTGACCTCAATTGAAAAGTGTCACTTCAATTGAACAAAAATCTTATGTCATAGGTGCACCAATGGGATCCGTCATATGTGATGAGATGAGGTCAAGGTCATGTTGAAAGGTCAAAGGTTCATGTGAGGTCAAGTTGAAAATGGGCTCTAAAAATGTAAAATTCATCTAAATTGAAAAATTGAAGTTCAATTGGAACCAAACTTTTGTCATAGGTGCACCATGCGATCCTCATATGTTGATGAGATCAAAGTAACCGTGCCAGGGTCAAAGGTCATGGGGCGGCCCACAGATTATATTCTTGAATATAGCGAGGGCGAAAGCAGAGAACCGCGAATTCTAGTTGTTTTTTGGGGTTTGGGTGTTTTTCATTACTTTGTTCGTTTAGTGGTCTTTGTTTTTGTTGTGTGTGGTATGTGTGTGTGTTTGTGGGTATTTTCGGTTGTCTGTGTTTTCAGCGTTAGTTTCGGATCTCTTAAGAATGATAAAACATAATTATCATAAATATTATCTTCTACAACCTTAATATTATTAATAAACTATTAACTCGGAGGAATCAAAATTTGCTCTTCTTTATAAATACAGAAAGTTCCAACTTTCACGGATCTTGACGAACAATAACCATAAAAGTAACTGACGCTGGCAAGTCGACGGGCTTGGTGGTGTGGGAAGCTCTTTCGGCCATGATAAATCTGGAGTGGTTGCCAATGTCACGTGCAATCCGAGATCAGGATCCAACTTCGTTATTGGAAAAGCCACAGGTGTATGCAAGGCTATGGATTCAAAGTGGAAATACAGAAAGTGCACTTTTGGATGTCATTATTAGAGCGTGTGGTTCCATATTAGATTAGGGCAAGATGAGAGATATTTATCTAATTTAAAGGGGTTGGTATTAGAGGTTTATAAACAACCCCTTATTAACAGGTTAAGTGACCAAGGGGGGTTCCTAGGGACCTCAAAATTTGTTTTCGCGCTGGCGCTGTACGCGTGGGATTTTTTTTTTGCGCCGATTTTTTTTTGTAATGTCTGACTTTTAATGCGCTTCTGTTCATACCAAAAAAAAATAAAATCGGCCAAGCCGTTAAGGAGTTAATTAGGGAGGGTACCATGGACCCCCCATCCCCTTGGGCACTACGGATCACGCGAATGATTTTAAAAAAAATCCAAAGAACCAAGCAATTTTTTGCTGATATTGTTCACACATACATATAAGTAAACAATTAATAGTAACATTAATCCATGGGAGAAAATGACCCCGTTGTATTTTGCAACACTCGTTAAAAATACAGGATGCCTAAAATCTGCAAGTTTTGTGTTAAATATATGTAAAAAAAAATTTTGGGTTTTCTCTAGAATAGAGATCAACTTAAAATAAGTTTCACAAAGTTCGTGGAAGCGCAAGGCTCATTTCAATTTTCCGTTCGTTTGCCCATTTTTCGCGTTGTTGGAAAACCAAGGTTTTTTTTGACCTAAATTGCAGCCTAAATAACAAATTCCATTTTTATTGCTGATTGGGGGTTTTCTGATCACATTCACATTGTGGTATAAATTTTCTCCGGGAAAGTGGTTTCCTTAGGGGTCCATGGAACCCCCCCCCCCCCCGGGGGGGCAACTAATGGGAGTGAAAACCAATTGGTCACTTCAGTGTTAACGTCAAGTTGAGATGCAACGAGATATTTTGGGGGCACCCATAATTGTTTAAAATGGGACCCACAATAGATGTTCTCACCTTGTCTTTGGTTACAGAAATGCCTTTGAAAGTGAAAACAAAAGGCGATTTTCATTTGCTTCACTTCAATATAAAAACATAGGCTGGATTCCGTATTTGTTCTATAGGAAATTAGCAATTTTACAATTTTTTTACCAAGACTATTCTCAGCTAATTTTTCAGTCCACGGGGACAATTTGACAGAAAGCTTAGTGCAAAAATCAGAATTATTTCACATTTTAGGAACACATGTTATGTGAAATATCTCGTTACACCTTTAAATTACACGTGCTACAGAGCTCAATGTGACTATGAGTTAAGGCCATAAAGCAAACCACTTCTCAGCGATCAACTAAAATTTTAGACGCAAATGTATTTTAGCCCAATATTAACAAATTAGCCTTTCTTCAAATACCCAACATGGATTTGCTTTTGAATTTTAATTTTGAATGATATTGCCATATATCTGTACGGTAAAACACAATGGCACAATTGAAATTGTGGAAGTGGATACAATAATAATTTTAAACCAAAATGCCTTAGAAATATGTAGACACTGCAAAAATATTAAAATCTAATTCATAAAATATACGTTTGTTTACAAATCTCCCCTTTAATTGCCAGATATGGAAGCACCCATCTTTCAAGGATCTTGCACCAGCAATATCACAGCAGCAACTAACCCCGGTGAGTCTACGGCCTTAGTGACGTGGGAAGAACCTTCGGCCATTGATAATTCTGGGAGTATTCCCAATGTCACCTGCAATCCGAGATCATTCTCTAAATTCTCCATTGGACTGACACAGGTTGTATGCGAGGCTATGGATCAAAGTGGAAATAAAGCAATCTGCACGTTCGATGTCAATATCACTGGTATGTGTTCACAATGTAGTTGAGTTCAGTCGTATTAGTATTATATAGTGAGAGATTGTATTCCAATTTGGACTTTTATTCTTTGAGACTTATGCCCTACCTAATGTACATGACCCTAGCTGAGGGAACAATACAACGTGATTCATCAGCATGTACATCCTAGTATTTCGTAAACAGGAATTGAATTGTAATTAGGTTGATATGAAAACACCTACCAGCAATGTTCACAGTTATTTGGAGTTAACCCTCGTCTACCGAAGGGGGGAGATACAGGGTGATCCCAAAGTGATGGATAGGTGGGTGGCAAACCCCCCTTTTTTTACGGGAGGGAAGTACCAACATGTCTAGCACAACACAGGAATATCACAGACACTTGATATTCACAGATAAAGAAGCACCCTACTTTCAAAGATCTTGTCCACACAATACCATTGCAAAAGCGGATCCTAGCAGTTCTACGGCCTTGGTGATATGGGAAGCTCCTACGTCCATTGATAACTCTAGGAAAGTTCTCAATGTTATGTGCAATTCAACCAAATCCGTCCTTTCCATAGGACGGACACCAGTTGTATGCCATGCAGTAGATGAAAGTGGAAATATAGCTACCTGCACTTTCGATGTCAATATCATTGGTATGTTTTGACAGAAAATACATCTGATTTAGACGTGTGCTTTCTTAGTTTTCAAACAGACATTTATATATTAAATGTACCTGTTCCGATTGACACAGGATTATTGTAATAATGCGCTTTATTCCGTTTCTTTTTGCGAGAATATATGCTAATTTATGCAAATTTTGTTCAAAGCTTTTGTACAACGGGCTATAACAGGATTTTACTATAGACAGCCCGTCGTGCTGGTCATTATGTATCCCCCCAACTTCATATTAGGTATTAGTATTTTCGTGTTTGATGGTTGCCCCAGGCCCTATCATCTTAATTGAAAAACAGATTTATCAAACCTCAATCCAGTAGTTGCGAAGAAATAATCAGGTTTATTCATCATCATTGGCTCTGATTGAATTGTCAAAGAGGCACAGTTTGACTTTTTAACTGCATCCACTTCGCGAAATACTCTGACATTTAAATCACGTATTCATTAGAGCATTACTGACTATTTTGACCGCATATCCCTGGAAAAATTCTAAAACCGTCTGGACCAGGGAACTTACCATTATTCATGTTTTTAACGCTATCGTTAGTTCATCAATTGTGATTTTGCCAGCAATTGTTTTCATTTTTTATCTGTTAATTGTTTATCTGGTAAGCTATCAGTCATATTCATGCTAGTACTATCTACATTTAAATTTTTACAACTTCTTATAAACATTTACCACCTCTGTCATCATCTCATCATGCTGGTATGTTATTGTATCGGCGTTTCCTTTTATTTTGACCATTTGCTTGTTAACAATGTTATTTATTTTAATAAATATATGTGTAAATCAGATTCAATTTTAACTATTCTTTACAGATACAGAAACACCCAAATTTCAAGGATCTTGTCCCAACAATATTACAGAAGTAACTGACGCTGGCAAGTCCAGAGGCTTGGTAGTGTGGGAAGACCTTTCAGCCATTGATAATTCTGGGATGGTTCCCAATGTCACGTGTAATCCGAGATCAGGATCCAACTTCGCTATTGGTCAGACACAAGTTGTATGCAAGGCTATAGATCAGAGTGGAAATACAGAAAATTGCATTTTCGATGTCAAAATTAGAGGTATGGTTCCTTACTAGATTAGGCTAAAATGAGCAGCTATTATCTACATTAAACGGTTCCCTATTAGCACTCGATGTCTTAAGTAATATTAAATTTACACGTGCTCCTAGCTCAGGTGACTATTAGTATCCACTTACCACCATTGATTAATTAAAAATTTGGACGCAAATATATTTTGGCACACTTTCTTCAAATATCCAACCTGGATATTTCTACTTTAGACAGTCTTCAGTTAGTATAGGGTTTACTAATTTTGAATGATCTTCTTGCGTATGAGGCAGCAGCTAAATATATTGTAAACGTTGGAGCCAGCTCACTCTTGATTGGTTGGGGTTTGAGAGGTGGACGAAAGGTAGGGCACTCATTGAGAATGTGATCCGCAGTCTGTGATGGAGAACCACACTAGCAGGCTGGAGATGGCCGTAACCCGCATCGGTGCATATTGCTGTTGAAGCGACCGACTCCTGTGCGAATCCGGTTAAAGGTGGCCCATTGCTACCAGGTGGTAGTTCTGTCATAGGTGTAATAGTGAGTTGGTCTGGTCTTGAAGTATCTAGCCAGGGAGTATTCCATATCTGTAAGATGTTAAATGGGGAGCTGGAGAGTTTAGCAGCGTGTCGACAGAAAGGTCGACGAGAGCACAGTCTCTGTCTGCCGAGCTGGTGTGATTCTTTGACAGTGTTATGCAGCAGGTGCTTGTTGTCCAGCAGAGCCTTATTCACTAGTTTATGCGTGAGGTGTTTTCTCCGAAGCACTGCAGGTGCAATGCCTGAAAGCACTGGTAGAAACTCAGATGGAGTGGGACGGAGGCATCCAGTAATGGTTCCCAAGGTCTCGTTAAGTACTGTGTCCAGCTTCTTTGTGTGAGAGCTGTTGCACCATGCTGGGGCGGCATATTCAGCAGCGCTGTAGACTAGAGCCAAGACGGTGGTGCGTAGAGGAGCTGGGCTGGCACCCCATGAGGATCCAGCAAGTCGGCACAGGAGGTTATTCCTCGAAGATACATTGGCGCATACGGAACCGAGGTGCTGCCGGTATGTAAGCTGCGGGTCAAGCTTCACTCCCAGATAGGTTGGTGTTGGATTGAATGGCAGAGGCGCTCCATTGAGGTTGATTTGAAGCCGGCGATGAGCCTCTTTGGTGTTGAGATGGAAGGCGGTAGCGGTGGTCTTGGCTTCGTTCAGCTTAAGTCTCCAGGTCTTGAGATAAGCTGCAAGTAGGGCCTCAATATCATTGTGAGTTTTACAATCTGGTGGACAGTGCTCTGGCCACGGCGAAATCCTGCTTGTTAGTCAGGCAGATGGGGTTCGACGACGGGCTCCAGCCGGGCCAGGATCATCCTCTCAAGGAGTTTGAAGGAAACACACAATAGTGATATTGGGCTGTAGTTCTTAGGGTTGTCGACAGGCTTGTTTGGTTTGGGGAATGCGATGATAGTAGCCCACCTCCAGATCTTGGGTGAGGACTGGTTGGTAAGGCAACATGTGTAGAACTCCTGGAGCCATTCAAAACATCGTGGGCCGCATTGCATCAGGAACTCCGCTGGTATGTTATCAGGCCCCTGGGCCTTTCCACTCTTTAGTTGGCTGATAGCAGAGGTGAGAAGGATGTTGAAAGTGACCCGTCCACACGAGCGAGTGTGATCCTTATCAATGTTCTGGAAACGGCCATTTGCGAGGAGTTCCTCGGCGATTAAGCTGGCAGTCACTGGACATTTCGATGGTTTGGAAATTCTGCCGGTGAGGCGGTTTATAGTCTTCCTGGCCTTCCTGCTGGAGTGAGTGAAGTCGATTCCTTGGACCGTCTCCTCCCAGCTCTCACGGCGTTTCCTGTCCAGGCAGTTTGTCAGATCTGAAGCCTTGGATGACGCTTCTTCTCCGGGTTCAGAATTCAGGATATCATTGTCATCATCCCATTTTGAATGATATCGCATACTTCTGTACGGTAACAGCACCATGTGGCATTTAATTCTTGGATACTAGCACATAAAGGGTAAATACATTTTTCTTCGATCATATTTCTTTTTAATTCCAAATTAACTTGTGTAAGGAAAGTAATTGAATTTTATTTTTCACCTGCATTCTCGTTTGTGAACATCACCTACATTCTCGTTTGTGAACATCCAAACTAATTATCTCAATAATGAGCAAGGTGTTAAAGGAAAGGTAATGTAAGGAAAGTTAAGGTAGAAATTTAACGACACGCTAATGCTGCTGTATTGTGTTCCTGTCATTATTTTCATCATATTCTACAATCAGGAAAGGAATTTCAGAAACCCGGAGAAGACCTGCAAGAGCGAGCTTGGACTGTTAGCCAATTACACGTAAAGCCTATGTTAGGACCAGAGAACACAGCGTTGAAAAGTGGGGTGTTGCGATATTTGACGTTTCCTTAGCGGTAGAAAACAATGAAAGTTCAAGTGAAATGTTCATCAAAAGTAGAGACTTGGTATATAAAGACGAATCGCACTAAGATACGGTTCTGCTCATTTAATGATCGATTTCGCCATATTTTAGTAATCGTCCCATCATTTTTTATTCCATTTAATAAGTTATGATTAAGTCAATCTCAGCTCCTTGATAATATTCATGATCCGTTTTAGAAGAATTTTAAAATCGCATGCTATAACGCGAACCTCTATTCAGATTGCGAGCTTAATTCAAATTTAAAGCAAGCACGTACGTGATTGGTCAGTGGTCAATCTTTTGTTTTTATCCAAATTTCGCTGGTTCTCATTATCCTGACAAGAAATGGATACTGCCAATATCCAATACTGCCATATGCAATCAGACGGGGTCGGACGCGTATACCAACTCTAAATCAATAATATAGCTGCAGGATCAAAATTAATCGGGAGATTTATGTTAATTCTGAGGAATTAGCATATCACAACACGGGGCAAGAACCGCTACGCTATCCGCAAGGAATAACAATTATACCCACTTGCAACAATGACCCATGAATAAATTCTGACTGTATATCCCTATCACCACAAAAAAAGGGAGGTAATGTTTTTATATCTGTTGTTAGATGTAGGAGCATTTTCCCCCTAAACACAAGACATGGGTCCGCTCCGTGATTTTTGGCTAAGTGGCTAAAATGGCATTTAAGGGATTTAAGGGATATAAGGAAACACTTGAAATGGCGGTAGTGTCTGCTACCAATCACAGTGGATGATATTTTGAAATTTTGAAGTAAACACAATTTATCAATTTAAACGATCTGCCCTGGAAATGCCTTAGAAATATGTAGACAATGCAAAACATAATCTTCGAATTTAAGTAGTAAAATATGCATTTGTATACAAATCTGTCCTTTAATTGCAGATATGGAAGCACCCATCTTTCAAGGATCTTGCAAGAGCAATATCACAGCAGCAACTGACCCCGGCGAGTCTACGGCCTTAGTGACGTGGGAAGAACCTTCGGCCATTGATAATTCTGGGAGTATCCCCAATGTCACCTGCAATCCGAGGCCATTCTCTAAATTCTCCATTGGACTGACACAGGTTGTATGCGAAGCTATGGATCAAAGTGGAAATAAAGCAATCTGCATGATCGATGTCAATATCACGGGTATGTTTTCACAATGTAATTCAATCCTATTAGACAGTGAGAGGTTGCATTCCAGTCAATCAGGCGGTCACGTCGAAAACGCTCTGGAAAATTCCTGATTTGAGGTTTGCAAGTATCGCAACTGCTTTGAACTAACTTTGTCGAAGTTAATAGAAGTTAAACGAGCAGCCAAAGTTACATTGACAAGAACAAAGAGAGGCAAATACATACAATTGCTCTGAATTTTGTAGGACATAGTATTGATTACGTTTCATAGATTTAAAGGACAAAAAGAATAAAAACACCAAATCTAAGTTTTGAAATTCCTGAAGAGTAATGTTCATGTGTGTATATTTATTAATCTTTCCCTGGAGATGGCCAGCGCACGATAGTGTTGAAAAAAAAATGTTCATGTGTTTTTAAAATGAAAAATAACGTCATAACGCGGTCAATATTATGGGAGGTGCTGACTCTATAAAGATGACTGCCCGGGTTAAATGGAGTGTTGTACAAAATGACTTCCACGTAAGATAAGACAACGGTCAAATGTTGACACACCGCTACAAGTGCTATGTTCTGGCACTTTTCGCATGAAGGCTGTCAGGCATGCTGTATTTATTTATTAAAGTAATCTACCATCATATTAGTTAATAGTTATACCTATCAGATCATCTACTCTAAAGAGAATGAAAGGAACTGAAAGGACAGAAGAATTGTCTGCACTTGAAACAGTATTTTTACATGTGCAATAATTTAAAAAAATCCTAATATTCACAGACACAGAAGCACCTAATTTCCAAAGATCTTGTCCTAACAATACCGTAGCAGAAACTGACCCTGTCAGCTCTACAGCCTTGGTGATATGGGAAGCTCCTACGGCTATTGATAACTCTAAGAAAGTTGTCAATGTTACGTGCAATCCACCAACATCCGTCTTTTCCATTGGGTGGACACAAGTTGTATGCCAAGCAGTGGATGAAAGTGGAAATACAGCTAGCTGCACTTTCGATGTCAATATCATTGGTATGTTTTGACAGAAAATATAACTAGGACTTCAGGCAGACATTGCTATAATTATTTGGAAATTCACTAGGACTTCAGGCAGACATTGCTATAATTATTTGGAAATTCACACTTCAAATGGCCTGAATGATCCAATGTTTTCTTTCTATTTTTAAGCTTATCCCACAGAGAAAAATGTTGTTTAAAAGTTTAAACAGTTGTTTACAAGTTTAAACAGTTGTTTACAAGTTTAAACAGTTGTTTACAAGTTTAAACAGTTGTTTACAAGTTTAAACAGTTGTTTACAAGTTTAAACAGCTGTTTAAAAGTTTAAACAGTGTTTACAAGTTTAAACAGTTGTTTACAAGTTTAAACAGTTGTTTACAAGTTTAAACAGTTATTTACAAGTTTAAATAGTTGTTTAACGGGTGAACTGTACAACGTTGTACAGTCCATCCGTTAAACAACTGTATAAACTTTAAACAACTTTTAAACAGTATTTTTAACATGACTATTTGTATTGATGATTAAAGCAATACGGGTAGTTTTGAACTGTTTCTTTTCCTAATATTCTTGACCCCTATATTAGTGTACATAATGCCTGTCTGGAATATGGTGAGCCGTGACATTGCCAGCATTCCAGGTTTCCCGACCAGGCTTCGGACACTTGGCCGTGCTACATGGGGTAGGAAACATTGCCTAACAGATTTAAAATTGCGCACTGATAATGCCCTGGTGTTGATTTAGACCAGAAATTGATTACTCATAAAACTAGAGCGTCGTGGTAGACGCCTTATTTGCAATTAAACATATATAAGCTATAATTCAATGGCATCATGTAAGGAATTTGTGCAGAGTGGTTTTAATGTTGTTTTGTCATGTACGTTTGGGGGTTACGAATAATACAGGAGAGATTATTAACCCATTCTACTCCAACAGATTGGATCCCCTACGCTCCATCCTGTTGACTGACATAGCACAAAAATGGGACTCTGCCGCAAATACAGTAGTTATGTGGGAAACACCCTTGGTAACGATAACTCTGGGAATGTTACCAATATTACGTGTAATCCAGCTTCAGATTTACCTTTTCCTTCACGGCAACCAGACCACCAGTCCAAGTCCAGTGCGAGGCTATGGATAGATCGGGAAATAAAGCGACTGGTATTTCTACGTTTTAAGTAATTGGTATGTAGTTGTTGTTAAAAGATTGAAGAACTTGTCCTAACTTTACTTACTTACTACTCTGTGTGCCCACTATTGCACATAAGGAGGAAAGCGAGTTCGTGTGATCCAATCTGTTTTGAGCTGCTCTGACCCGGCTCGCGGGAGGTCTCTCATTGCCAGTCCCAGATACTTCCCAATCATCTGCCCTTGAGTATCTCTTTTCCATCCACACCTATGGATTCTCACTTCTTTTTTCTTCACTAAATGTAAAACCTGTCCAGATTATGGGCACCTCTCTGAATTATCAACTCTCTCTGGCACGTGTGTCCAACTTTTGTCACTGTTTGTTCTTCAATTCCATTACTACTCCTCTCTGGTGTTCCTCAAGCTGTAATTTCTCAAAAGCTAACTACCCCTCTGGTAATTGCGAGAGAGGATAAGGTAAGAAAGAGACGAGAAGAGAGATGCATTAAAACTGGTTAGAAACTGTTTTAAAACTAACACTTATTTCTTAGGTTTAAACAATGAAATATTGCAAAGGTATTTGGGTAAGTGTTATGATGCCGCCCTTCAAAAAACCATAAAAAAAAACAATCAACCACCTAGGACAAGGAAAACACACATTTTGATTCACAGCATGAGAACAATTCCACTAAAACCCAAAACAAAACGGAAATGGCAAAAAACGATACTGACTATTGAGTTCACAAACATTTCATAAACTGTACAGTGTTGGGAAAGAGATGGATATAATGTAGTACTGGATACAAAGACACTCCTGGGAAGAAGCAAACGCTATTTCACCGGGTTTAAAAACTTGATGCGCAGTCAAAACGGAATCTAAGTTTCAACAAAAAAGTATAAACGAAATTAATGTTAAAGATTATTTTATTATTTTTTTTGATCGCATATATTTTGCCCGCAAGGTTTTATTAGACTTGTTGACCATACAGTGTGGTCCAAAAAAAGGTTTAAAACACTTTTATATCTGCAATCTCTTAAAAGTGGGGCGGGACATATTACAGGTTTTTGAAGAGATTTATTATTTACAAAATCTTGTTATAATCTGGTGCAAACTGCGTTCAAAACAAAGCTCCAATAACAAAATGGGGCGTCCAAATAGTGAAAAATGGTCAAAACCCACTTTGCACACACGTAACCTCTAGGAAAAGCATTAATGTTGAAAGAAATCAAGACAACTATCAGTGTTGGCTAAATCAGCAAAGCGAAAAATCATCAAAAATCAGATTTTAGGCATGTACGTATAAGTACAGGGTATCCTAACATACCCTGCAAATGATAAGACCGTAAGCAACCTCATAAGGACCGAATCTGAGATTTTAGTCATTAACTGATCTGTCCGAACGGACACTACTATGCAAGCACGTAATTGAATGGAGAATCGTATCTTGGAAAAGCAACTGTTACCAACAAAAAGATGAACAATCCCTTTTCCCCTCCTTCCTGTTTTTCAATTTCTAATACAGCTGGACAAGGTAACTTATGAAATCTACCTTAGCTTATCCTTCCTTTGAAGCATTTCCTGCCAGTTTCAAATATTTTTCAAATCACTGATAGTTTCTTTAAAAACTAACTACTGACCACCCTTCGAGTTTGTATGAAGTGTTTTACCGTTTGAAAATGAATGAGAGAATCTCACAAACTTTGAACCTAAAAGCTACTGAATCTTTAAATGCCTATTTACATAATAATTAAGTTGCTTTCAATTGGAGAGAATTTACATTGAAAGATACATGCATGTTTTCTTGCCATGACTGATCAAGACTGCATGTACATTTTCGAAGTTTGCATGGGTTTGGGACAAGGTCATAACGAAGATCCTAGCCGGTTTTATTTTTAAATTTATAAGATAAACTTGAAATAATTTGAGGTGTCTAAATTCTTACCTTTTAGTTATATCAAATACCAATGTCCATGACGGTGTACATTGTTCAATGTGTATATCAATCTTGGGTATAATTCGTGACCGTCAACAGAGTGCCAGAGACTAGCCGTGTGTGCCAAAGTGGTTTTTGACATTTTTTCTCTAGATGGTGGCCATTTTTCATTTCAGATTGTTTTCAAGGCCGTTTTCACCAGCTTCCAACAGTATTGTAGTTAATAAGTACCTTCAAACATTTTGATTATGGCTACCACTTTTGAGAAATTTGCAGACGAAAAGTTGTTAAATTTTTTTGGGACCCCTCTGTATAAATCAAAATGTTCAACAACACAAAATGCAAACTAAGAACATTTCCTGTTGTAGAAGGCATCAAGATATAAAAAAATTTAATCTAACTCCATAAGTTTCCTGATTAGTGTGTCCATGGTGGCTAACGCCATTGATACGGTTTATCTGTTAAGGTTGGTTAAAAACTGCGTGCGTCAACTGTGACCGAATTCAATACAGCGACGTACACGGCGCAGTCCTGCAGCACTTATTGGAAAGCATAGCATTCCATCCAACACAGTGGTAGTTACTACCTACAAAGAAAGGGAAATTCTATGAGGTAAAATTAGATTGTTCTTACAAGAGAGTCACGAAAAGTGGGATTTTGAAACCATTCTCATGGTGCAATTGGCGCAATGTTTCCACCCGGAGAGAAACAACGCAAGGAATCCCAAATAACGGTCTTTATATAGGGGTAACAAAGTTGAACCCAAAATTTGCAAGTCTTTTTTTAGATTGTAACAAAGCGTATCCGAGATAATAAAGCTGAACCCAAATTACCAGTCCTGTTCTAGGGTTTTGTATAAAAAGCTTAATCTCGGAGAGGATAAGCTTCTTAACTCTACGACATCTGTATTCGACGACAAAACGGGTGTATGCACATCCGCCTTCTCTGACAAAGAAGGGTTGTATTTTTGCAAAGAGGCTAATCGATTTGTACTCTAATTTGGCATGGAAAACAATTTGCTTGAATTTTGTCACAAAACGAAAGTATGTTGGATGTTACAATGTCAACATAAATCATTTTTCAAATATATTTTTCGAAAACGTTAACCGGCCGATAACTCAAAAGTCAATTTGGTCGATTTGCCGCTTTTCGGTATCCATATCGGCATGGATTGCCTAAAAATGTGATAACAAAAGTTACTCAAACACCGTTGACGTATACTGAGCGTTAGAAGGTGGGCGATGGGAGGAAACCATGTTCTCAAATATTTATTGGTCGCCATGGCATCCGGGATACGATAAAGCAATTTTATTTTCAACATATCCGAAAAAAAACAAAGGTGAATTTCAAATGCGGGGAAGGAAACAATTTTCTAGAGCTCAGTCTTCTTAACATCTAGCCCAATTTCAATTCTATACAATTTTTCTATTTTGCTATTTGCGGTTTTTGACGACGAGATAAGGGCTTTCAATATTGTTTCTAAGCTGACCGGTCGCTATTTAATCTCAATGTTGTAATGTTTTGGCGATTTTTATGCAGTATTTTAATAATGTTTAGTTTGATGAAAAAGCTACATTATTACTGTGTAAATTAAGTTTGAAAATAAAATGTTAATATAGCAGGCAGAGGAAATAGAAATGACACAAATGTATCGCTGGACAATAAAGTGTGCTCTAAAAAAAAAATTGTACGATTGTGCTCCCACACATTTTGTAACTTACCTGTTTCGGCGTAATAAAAGTACAGCAATTACGAAATTAATTATCTAATCACTAGCACAAGCCGTACCTTTACAATCCAACCCTAATCAAACCATACCTATCCCAACCCTAATTTCGACCTTAATCTTAAAGATCCCAGGAAATGCAAATAGAATCGTGTGCTTTGTGTCAGTCTACAAGGAGGGACCAGAACACATTCAATATTTGGGTTGGTGATGACATCATTTATTGATTTTTCAGAGATTAAATAGAAAAGTCCAGGTGACTGGTGTGAATCTATTCATGACACTGACTGAAAATCATAGTTTCACTAATGAGCATCACTGGTAGTGTCTTCTTTTTTCTTACCCCGTTTTTTTGGATGAATGACCCATAAAGATTGGAGTAGGTTATCATCTCTTTTCCTGTGGGATCTTTAACCTTACTCTGTATGCAGTGAGAATAACAATGTCACTCCCCTCTTGAAACAACTAAAATGGCGCGATATCATTTGCTACAAAATAACGAAATGCGCTATAAGTCCATATACTAAATGGCCATATCATTTGTTACAAAATAACTAAATGGCGCTATATCATTTGCATACAAAATAACTAAATGGCGCTATATCATTTGCTACACATAACAGGTATTTTGTGGAACATGCATTCATTGAAGGAGGTTGGGCATGGTGGGGGCTTTTTGGTAAAAATGTTACAAGTTCAAGTGGAATTACAATGAACGAAGAGAGGAAACGATAACGCTCGATAAATCAGTTGATTCCATATTGCCTGATGAAGAGCATGCATCACCGATTTTTGACATCTTAACAGAGTACAGTTTCGGCGCTTCACGCAGATGATAGTGGTAAATCCGTCGTTATTGTGTGTTTACTCCTTCCCTCGTTGTCAGCTGGACAGATGGGCATTATTTTCTGGTGATAATACTTTCTTGAATTGGTGAGGAAGGTAAAAATCGGTTGCAAACCTTAGTCCTGGTTATTAAAAAATTGTTCTTCCTTATTTTATATTGAAATGCGTCCATAAAAAGTGGTACACTGGGTTAATGTGTTCATTTATTTTCACATGCTTATTTTTAGAGGACACCCAAAATATTTGTATTTTTGTCCTTGCTTGGTATAATTGGACCATATTTTCTTTCAATCTTCCGATCAAAACTCTGGTCATTGATTGGGTACATCAACACTACACAAACAGAAAAAGCAATCGGTTGTACCGAGTCAAATTTCCGTCCAAAAACCGATTTCATGACGCGCGCCAAGTTCTCCGCCGCAAAATTAAAACAACTTGCCCAAAGGACTTTTTCCATAAATATGGAAAATTTAAAAAAGCAAAAAACTTCAAAAATATTTTTTAAATGAAATACTTCAGTACAATCAAAGGGGCAAAACGTTCTCAATATCGCCACCACAATATGTTTATTTACGCTAATGAGCATAAAAGGGCCGTGACCGATTTGAATTTTTTTCCACAAAATATGCGTAACTGATATTTAGGCAATTGCATATTTTTTTGGCAAAAACGATTTATATCAAAACAGCTTAAAACAATGGCGAAATCCTGGGTCCACACGGACCCCCCCCCCCTGCCCTTCATTGTAAAAGAGACATGAGGAGATTTCCAGAAAGAAGCGCCCCCAATTATTTTCGACCCGGGTTTTTTGCATATTTGAATGCTTTCAATGTATTGAATCACACCTGAAGTGAATAAGCCAATACGCCGTCTTTATTTAATAAATGATGATTTAGTACTTTCTGGTGTGCCCGACAGAAAGTCAAAGCACGGTGTTAAATTCTATGGGGGACATTACGATAGTCAGTGAGTTCAACACAAGGTTTGCTGTTGTTCTTTTGTACTGTTTGTCCAATAAACCTTCGGAACGTCTTGGTAGGTGGTCTACAATCGATCCTGTGCAATTTTAGAGAAACTTCGTATCCTGAAATAATCTCCTCCTGTCCTTTAATAACATTATTCTCTCCGGGTTCTTGTCATTATAGGCGCCAGTGAATTTTTGATAAATTCTGTCAAAATAACCAATACCCGGACATTAACGTCTGTAGAATGATCGGGGATCAATTTTACTATTAGCTTTTTGTGAACTCGAAATAATGTCGCTAGATTATCAGCTCAATTTTGTACTCTTGACAAGAAACGATACCTTAGAAATCATCCTTGAGAATGTTTGTCCTTTAATTAATCGAAATAGGTAATTACATAGAGTGGGAATCCACCAACCCGCAATTCTCACGGGTGTGGGTCCGTGGAGGTACTCCACAAGAGGTACCCGTTTCGCACAACTACTTTAGCGTCTCATACTTTGGTCCACGAGCTGATGGTGCTTCTGCTGCACACAATCAATGGAGCCGAAACAAGTACACCTGGAATGGAATTACTACTAACGTGTTAGCCAAATGACTTTATTTGTTAGCCACATGACATTATATGAAGATAGGCTTACGGTCAGACGGTTGTAAAACATACAATAATGATTATAATTGTGGCAGTGTATATTCATTTAAAGGTAGACTCACAGATTTTTTCGAATACTAATTTAATAAAAAAAAGGTTACGTATGAAAGATTATTACCTAAGCTTCTCATATGCCAAGTTTTGATATAAAATTGGCGCCATTAGCCCCAAATTCATTGGTCGAGCTATGAGTTGCAAATATTGGGCGATACGCAAGTCGAGCCCAATTTTAAACGCGAGCGAGACCAATTAATATGGGGCGTAAATCTCCAATTTTTATATCCTTATCATGTGACCGTTTGGAATCCGATATTTTCCCACATCTTGGACTCCTCAAAACTTATAATGAGATATCTCGGACTCTTCTGTGTTTTATAGCATCTGTGTCTAACAAAAGTTCCGGCCTGACAGTAACTATTGTCCGCCTGGAGCCATAGACCGGGCTCCCATAGAGACAACGTAATTAAGCGTGAAACTTAATGTTGCGTGAAGAATCAACTGGATCGAGTGCCTTATTCTTTTACCGTTGTAGCCGGACAGTGAGTACGCCGGACTATAATTAATTTCTACAATCAGATCTGAGCTCTTATTACAAAGTTGTGATTTCCATATGTTGATTTGAGCATAGCTATTTCGCATGGACAAGCATTATGTACATGCACACAACATGATTGGTTAGAAGAAAAATGATGACGCATCCTCATGAAATCTCGGAGTCAGCCTTTTTAAAGGCAGCACTGTCTCTTCACGCAACATAGTGTCACGCTTTATTCCGTTGCCTCTAGTATGCCCGGACTATGTTCATGCGGACTTTATCTAACGTTTAACACCGGTGTTATGAAATAAACCTGTATCCTGTGAGTGGGTTGTCCTATCGATGCATGTTTCCCTGATCTTATATGCTAATTTATTTCGGCACTACTATGATCTCGTCTACAAGGTCACGGTTTTATTCCGTCGACGTTGCATGGTCACTATAGACACTCTCATGGGGCACTCTCAGTTTTGTTACACATTCTTGCCATGATTGGAACTTATACGTGGGGACTGTAGTGCACAGATTCTTATGTGAGGTGCAAACTGGATAAAATTGTTAATTTTGGTACACACGTACTTTATGCATTGAGTTCCAGTGGTTTAGCTTCGCCCCGCACTCTAAAGGTGTGGTCGAGTTCCACTTCCTGCGGCCAACGTGTTGTGCCCGTGAGTAAGGCGCTTTACCTCAATTACACCTCTCCACCCAGGTGTATAAATAGGTCCAGCATTATTCACTGCTGGAAAGTAACATACCTCGCTTGGGCTGGAGGATGGCGAACCCCCCACAGAAATATAATACGGAGGAGAGTCTGGCCCAAAACGCTAAGGAAAGAGGATGGGCACTCCGCGCACGAGCCTGCTCGCCACGACAATTACATTAATTTTGTAATTGATATCAAAAAATTGATGAATCACTTGCCACACCTTAAATGGCCCCTAGTCTTGGATTTTAAGGTTACACAGGGGTCAAATTTTTAAAATTTCCGATTTGTGTTGAAAAACACCCATGAAGTTTTATCTGGTTACAAGGATTTCCAAAAAAGTATAGTTTACACTACATGTACTTATAGTTTTGAAGTCAGGGGGTAAACCTGTTAAATGGTAAAAGTCAATTTTGGTTTTGTGTCAGGGGTCCAACAATTAAAATTTCTCCAACTTTTTTGTAAAATTGGGGGTTGGGGGGTTCCATGACTTGGTATTTATCTCCAGAATGAAATATTGGAATAGTTTTGACTATCCTTTACGTGTTTGGTTATTAACCAAATGGCAATAAAAGTCACAACTATTGTAGCTTAGTGGATTCTATGCCTGTGACTATTTTTGTTGGATAACGTGAAAACGTTGCATAGCAATAAGGCAAACTCTTCCTTATTTCAATCCTTTAAGCTGGGAAATAATTTCCACCACATATTAACTGAATCAAAGCAACTTTTGACCCTTGTACACACCAAAATTGACTTTTTCACCATTTTTAACAGTTTTCACCCAGTACTTCGGACTCTAAGCTACATTGTATAAACTACCTTTTTGGAATCCTTGTAACCAGACCAACACCATTGTTGCTTCAACACTTCGGATCATTTTAAAAATTTGACCCTGTATAACCTTGAAACCCAAGCTGTGGTCCATTAAGGGGGTTATCAGTCTTCATGATTGTTGGATTATGATGCCTAAAGTATTTGTGTTCAAAATTCAAAATTTGATCCGGACGCCACTCTTTACTACATTCCCCTGCTATTTAGAGGTGAGTGACCTGAAGGAACTCACCACAACCTCTTTACAACGTGAAACTATGTTGCGTGAAGAGTCACTCACTCGAGTGAACCTACTCTTTACCATTGTAGCCATACTAGAGTACGCAGACGATAATTTTACACCGGCGTCATATAATACAGTGTCCCGTGGACTGAGTGCCCCTCACCCCCATCTGTCCTACGTGTCCCATTAGTGCTGTATTCAGCATTATTTTGTTTCATTCAGCACTAATACCCAAATGGCCTCGTCTACAAGGTTTACGGTTTATTCCGACATGGTTGCTAATGGGAGCCTAGGGCACTCTGCTCTGGGGGACACCCGTTTCTCTACAACCGTGTAACAAGGAATTAGGGTCGCGGCAGGAACCATAGTCCCGGGCTCCATAGACACAACGGAATAAAGCGTGAACTAATGTTGGCGTGAAGAGTCCCCTAATCGCTTTGCCCTATTCGTTCACCGTTGTAGGCCCCGGACTATGAGTCCGGAGGACTATACTTCCTGCCACACCGAACAAATCTTTGGTGGCCCAGGCTACGTCATCCAAGTCAAAATGGATTTCACCTAGGAACACCTAATTAATACTTTTAATTTTGAAAGGGAAGATTTTGAGAGATGAAAATTACCGTCTATGAGTATTTTATGTAATATAAACTAGGGTTTTTTAAGATTTAGTTCTCTTTAACTGGTTGATATGAAATGTTTGCACTCAACAGGAAAAACGTATGTAGACCACGCCCTTTTTTGTAGGTGATGTGGTATAAGAAGGCGTGAAATAAAAAAAATCTCCAAAATATTTTTGAAAGAGTCCATTTTCAATTACCAAATTTTGTGCTATATAAATTTTGACGAAATAACATTAACATATCAAAAATGAGTACAACATTCTTGCACTTACGTTCAGTACTTAAGTATAGTACAAAGAAATAAATACCAAAATTCTTTCAAGGTAAAAGACTCAATCTATTGCAGAGTTATATTAGGTATTAGAATTAAGAGTTATTACTTTTTTAGTGAGGCAGAAATTTCACCTTATAGTGTTAGAATAAGTGTTAGGGTTAACATTTGTTTGCATCAACGAAAAACATTACGGGTAGTTGCGTCACCTGAATAATTTACATTTTCATCCTGTTAATAATAATTTTTTAGTGTTTTGGTGCACCTTTAAAGGATACACAAAAATGCTTCTCCTGTAAATCATGACAATAGGGGAGGCTTGTGAACTCACGCTGACAAAAGATGGCATTAGATATGATTTAAATGCAACCGTCTTTGAATAAGGAATATGCCAAGTCATCCAAACAAAGTGGTCACATCAAAATTAAAATAGAATGCTATAATAAAACAATAAGTGTGTTGTTTTTTTATGTGACCGTAAATCATGTTTTGGGACATTACAAATTCTCAACCAATCATTTCGGTACAAGATTAAATAAAAATTTGATATAAAACTACGATCATATTGTGACCCCGTTCTTTCTATCCGTCTCTAGGTTATTTATGGACTGAAAGTGTTCATTAAGGGAAATATGTCAAGATTTTTGTTCAGCTCAGTTTGACTTACATTCATAAAATATTATGTACATAAATCAAGAATTCCCGAAATAATAATACAATTTGAGTTGTAAAATTAACAAACATAGAGGCATTTTAATTTTGCTTTTTTGACATACGAATTGAAGAAAACGGGCGGATTTTTCGCCATGCTTCATTGAACAAAAGCGCCCAATTTTGCTCTCCTCGGACGTCAAAGTGATGACCAAAACATCGTGTGACTCGAATTGTTATGCTACACCTGTTAATATGATGGATAATGAAAGTAATAATAAAATTTGAAAATCAGTACAGAATGACATATTTCGGTTCTTTTCGTTGTGTTTAATTATTAGAGTATAAAATAAATCGATCGCAGTTATCGGAAAGTGCAACACTGCGATTGATGGTCACAACGACGGTCGTAAATTATGGATGGTCATCACTTTGACGTCACCATGGCCTGCGATGTGGATTGGTCGGAATCGTTTTCGAGGGTAAGTATTGGGCGGAAAATTAAAAGGGCAAAAAATAATCAACAAATGTGGACCAATTTCAACTTATTTTGGATTATATGTAATTACCGTTACTTAAGCTTTCCATTCCTACCAAATTTTCCAAATATCAGATTCATGACATAGTTCCTTTACCTACCACAAGTGCATATTCCCAACACGGTTACAATACGCACAAATATTGGGCAATCGGTTATGCAACTCGTCAATCAACCCACTGCTGTTTGAAAGTGTTGGACTCATTTTTTTTTGTCAAGTCCACTTCTTGATATAATTAATAATAATAACTCAACAACAAACGTTAGGCGGAAAAATGCATTATTCCATACGATTTTAATGAGTTGTGACTATGGCGTCTATAACAAAAATCTTAGAGGCAGCCGCGTCGTAGTACAATTCTCAAGATTTGCAATAAATTTGCATAAATTAATATTCATATCCTTTGTTATCCAAAACGGAAATATAAACTGCCAATACAAAGGGATACGTTAAGGCGAAACAACATTTCGCCCTAGACGTCTGAGTGAATAAACGTGGGATAGGTGTATACAAATGATTGAATGCCTAAGAGTGTGAGAGTAAAAAATAAATGTATATCATGAGGTCAAATTTTGACTGTTTCTTATATTTAGTCAGCGGCCGGGACCTGATTTTGGGGTCTAGTGCACTCACCTACTAGAAAGTTGAAGTAATGTTTTTTTAGATAGAACTGTCTAGATACATTTGAGTTTGGATAATAAAAACTTCTGAAATCAGGCACAAAGATTTGATATAACTGTTTTTTATTATTTCACTGTATGTCCAATAGGTCAATTTTGAGCAATTTTTTTTGTAGGGGTGGGGTAAAACTTTCGAGCACACTTTCAAAATCTGAAACAAATGATTATAAAATTGTTATCCTGGTTAAAATTACAAAAAGTTTTATACAGATTGTGTGGTGATTTTAAAATCTAGAGTTGGTAAAATTGGGTAGTTAGAGCATTTTAATGTACAAGTGGCATTTTGGGCAAAATTAGCCAATTTCTTGGTAGTTCCTTATCAACTATGTTATCCATTAACATTATTAAATGGTTGAATGAATTGAGCCAATTTGATCTTGTAGAAGATACAATGCTGCGTAGTTTTTGGGGATTATTGTTGAAAACCCAAT
>JAMKCH010008712.1:0-29932 GCA_023653785.1 Ophioderma brevispina
GGGCGCCAAACATTCCATTTTTGTTTACACTTTCTGATCATTTTCAGCTAAGAAATATATATTTAAGTTGAGCTCACCAACAACCCCTATTATGCCTTTTGTGTAAAAACATATAACATATGTGGCCAAAATGTTAAATAATGCATGAAATTACTGAAATGAATACCGAGCCTCAAAGCTCATTTGGCATGGCAAGTTACCCACGCAGGACTCCAGCATGTGGTACTAGTGGGTAGCTATGCTTGTGTAGCCTAGGTGGATGATTACCCCCACTTTTGCGGCCGGCGATGTGGTAACCATGCGGGTGGTAACTCCGGTGGCTACTTAACAGGTACTTCAAAGGTACTCCCCATGAAGAAATTGGTTGTGTCATGTGGCACCATATTAGAAGTCCTCACCATTGCGCTCGCTGTGTCATAGTTACAGCATTCTACAAACCTCAAATCAGTAGATCTTCAAGCACCCCTCAACGCATGCCCTTGGGAGTCCACCAAACCTCACTTCTTTAGTGGCGATTTCAACCGCCATAGTACCCATGGGGGGCTATCAAGAAACTGTTTGGACGGACACTGTCGAAAAGGTAGAAACATCCACATCTACTTCTCCGTCATGATCCTAAGCTGCCGCCATCATTTCTTAGTCCATGTTGGAAGAGAGGTTACGACCCTGATCTAGCTATTGTTTTAGGGCAAAACCATCTCTAACCTGTGTAGCAAGATTGTTCTGCATCCTGTTCCACTAACTCAACATCGACCATTCGGCATCCCAAGTCAACGCTGCAGTGAAACCGTATAAAGTGCGCCTTTTAGCTTCGCTTTAACTCTGGGAAAGTAGACTGGCAAGGATTCACGAAAATCTGGATCAGAACCTGGAGAGGATTGCTCCAAACATCACTATGACAAATTTTCCCAACTAGTGAACAAGGCTGCCCGGAGATTCACCCGAGAGGCGTAGGACGGAATATATACTCAGGCCTCTTCCAGGAATTGCTAGAGATATCAAGAGTAGATCAACCAATGCTTAAATGCCTCTGCCGGCTTATCCGGATGTCTCCGTCCAACTCAATGGAAAACTTATACATCCTAGGCAGAAATTGCTCCACCAACATACATCGTAGCAAGCGAGCATGCAAGAGCATAGCTGCCAGTCCTCTGTTGTTTGTTCATTTTCCTGCTCCAGCCTGTATGCAAACAACCACGTTTTTTCAGAGTCGGTCGTTGCCTTTACAAAAAAACCTGACACAGCGGTTCCCTATGCTATACCTTATCCCCACGGCATTGTCAATACGCCGAAGATTACTTGCACGCCGACGGGAAGAGTACAAACAGCCAAAGTCGCCGATTTCCTAGGGATATCACAGAGATATCTCGAGGACCTCCAGGACGACAACGATTGACTACCGAACGAGTTTGACCGCCGACTACTTAATCTGTGCCGTAAGCCCGGAAAATCCAACGACCCGCTCCGTCCTTTGTGAGAAGGCACTATGGAAGCACGTTTCCCCACCAACTTAATCGGATTTTGCTTTCAACAGGGTCAGCGAGCAAAAGACGAATTAAAACCAAATGTCCAACGCCAAGCCGTTCACTACAGAGTTGCTCGACTTCGCTGGCTAGGGAGCACAGAAGATACAGCTCTTTGTTGGCATTATGGCCGAGAGCCGCTACATCCTTGACCGTCACATGGAAGACAAATGGTTCGTCGATTATGTGATTAGAACCTTCGATATGACGAGACTGTATGCATGAATCGACTCAAGGTTGTGACGGCTCAGTTTCAGTGATGGTCAGGCCCTTATTCGTTATTGAGGAAAACTTCACTGGTGGTGCCAGATGGTAACATGAATGCCGGCGTGTACCTGACCTTCTGGAACCACTGCTTGCCACGTTGGGGCCCCGCAAAAAAAAAATCGCCCCCCCCCCCCCCAACAACCTGGTTACGCGGGCCTGTTAAAAAGGTTCAATCGGTGATTCACGGAAGATGTGCCGGTTTTGATATGTTCCCTTGGATATCTTATCCGCCACTTCCTCTCCTTAGCAGCTGATAGCTGAGAAAGGAACAGCTTCAAACATGGTGATACACTCTTGATATTCCTTTACACTTCCTTGGAAAGGCGGTGGCCTATTGTATTCTGTCCTACATCCTCATGTATGAATCTCCGGGCATTCTTGTCACTAAGTTGGGCAATTTGTCATAGTTATTGGTTTGTGAGCAATCCTCTTCACTTTGGATCCGGTCTCAGTGATTCTTGCCAGTATGCTTTCCTATAGGATAGAATTGATGTAGACATAGCCACAATAGAATTACTCACCATTCTTTAGCTTTCGACCTCTATGGCAGAGGTTTTTATCAAAATTGAAGTCCCCTGCCGATTTCCCTTAAGTTTTGGAGGCAGTTGTCATTGCCTGCGGGTGCCCTTGAACTTTGGTACATGGGTGAAAGTCAAATTGTGACCTTTGTGGTAAAAAATCTCACCAATTTGTTCAGAAAAGTTTTAGTTTGCCCTATCTGTGATGGATTCTGTTCAAGAATTTTAACCAAAAAGGTCAAACTCATTTGTTTTGCCTACAGGGGTAAAAAAAAAGTAAAAACCATTCACGGATTTGAATAAAATGGGTCCAAATTGATCCCTTTACCAAACTGATTCAATTAGGATCTCTCCTTACCATGGTAACACTCGAATGAATCTACTGTCTCTTGCAATCTATTGATCGGGCCAATTAGGTGTTCCCATGGTAAGAAGTAATCTGGATAGGTCACACTATTCTTAATATGAATCGGATTCGTGGAAAGCACTTAAATTTTAGATCATTTTTATCGAAATCCGTGCATTTTTTCCCCTGTAGGCCGAAATAGTGACCGTTTGTGGCCTTTTTTTGTTAATACCCTGAACGATCACTCCCAGATAGTGCAAACTATCCCTTTTCTGATCCTTATGCTAAAAGAATACATTGGTGAGGTTAATGCAACAATTCAATCACTTTGACATTTCACCCGCGCCTTCAGGTGGAAATATGACATCGACAATTTCACAACCGATTTTGGAAAGTGATTCTTTGTGATTTCCTAAACCTACAAAACTGAAAAAATGGCCAATAACATGAGTAGGAGAAAACTTCCAACTTCTACCTGACTATATAGTTAAAGGTGTGGATCTTGTGGAAAATGCAGGACTCGTGGTCATTAGAGCGTTAAAATTTGAGTTCGAGCCCAACTATGGTCAACGTGTTTGTGGTCCTCCGGGGCAAGATACTTATCTCAATTGCCTTTTGGCGTGTGCACCGCAAGCGAATCTTGGGAGCGGTTATGGGGACTATTACAATCTCACTGTTTGATAGGCTTGTGCGCTTGGTAAGGCATGTCTTTGAAGCAGCCACCTAAATATGAAGCGTAATGATTGTGACGATTTCTAAGGCGGCGTAATAATAATTGTTAACCTCGCTTCTGAACTGTTTATCGGGGATTTAGCGCTATATAAAAGCGGGTTATTATTATATATTATTAATGTTTAAAAGGCACGTGTTTGGTCTTCCAGCAGCTTCACTTGGATACTGATGTCGGTGTGATTTAGTTGGACACGATCCAGAACCATCGTGCCTATACAGTTAGAGATGCTTTTAACTAACAGAGCTAGCTCAAGGTTGTACTCTCGCTTCCGACCGGGCACTATAAAGTGATTAAGCTATAGGGTCGTGAAGGAGATGTGGATGTTGCCTGTCTCACCGTTCTTACGACAATTTGTCCGCTTGTTGGGTTCATTGTCCGCGATTGGGGGTGCTATAGCTGTTTAAATTCTATCAGTGAAAGAAAAAAAAAAAAGGTTTTTTTGGTGGAATTCCCGCGATTGAATTGGAGGATGCTTGAATCTACTGATGGAGGTTTGTCGACTGAATTTACTATGACATAGCTGAGCCCATGGAGGGATTCGATGTTATTGTCTCAACATTGAGGTTGTCTTCTACACATGGTGCCGTTTTCACATAGGGCACTTCCAATGTCGGCGTGGTCTTCGATTGGAAGGACCATCCTGTTGGTTGGGCGATGACTATCAGTGCCTCTGTGGGTTCCTGCAGACATAGACATCGCATTGTGAGTTTTCACATTGTCTAAATTGTGTTACTTTTTGCATGACCAAACCCTCCACATTCAATTAGCTATGTTCAAGGCAACCTGAGAAAAGGCCTGCGATGGCACCCAGTCCTTATAAGGGAAATACTTGAGAAATGATGTTATGGAAAACAGTGCTTGGTGGTGTCGAGATTTTGCTTCACTGGCGAACATTAATTATTTTTTAATTTTTGTTCCAGAATGATTTTTTTCTTCCTTGATTTTTAAAAATTTTACTAATTTTTTTTCTTTTTTTAAACATATTGGTGAAGGATTACGGTTTTTTTAACTGCTTAGCTCGGAAGTAGAGTGTGTTCCTTGGTGTGATATTCCATGATTTTAGCTAAGTAAATACTCTTTTACGGATAAGCGTACAATACGTAATCCTTTGTCCTTTTATAGAAAAATTTGTGCTAGGCTAATTCCGTCAGTCTTACATGAAGGATGAACCGAAAGTGGTGGGAAAATAGGCCGACCATCACTCAACCTTTTTCCGCGAGATTGCTATAAATTTGTCCTAGGCTTCCAACATAGGAATTCGTTGCAACAAAGTATTTTACGACATGGTCTATCTTGTGATGCAACAGCTTGCAGAATAATTCCCACACGTGTGGCCGTTAGTGACCTCAGTACTCAGTGACCCAGGGGGGGGGGGGATTTAATTGGGGGGGGGGGCTGATGATTGAGCGGACTTTTGCGGATAAATTGCGAATTCTGAACATCATTCCGTAAGAGTCTGCTGAATTCATCAGGGTCACTAGTGACCTCGGTCACTAAACGGCCATGCTCCTATATCTGTATCCTTACAAATCTCGTAGTATCCCTTTAATTAATCTTACTTTTAAATTCCTTTCACTATTTTGTAATTAATCATTAGGCTTTTAAAGATACAAATTTCTCTGTCCGGTATAAACCCCTTTCCAGTAAATGTTCCAATCGTACGCATCAGTCCCGACTTCAAGTAGTTGTCTTGTACACGCATGGTTGATATATAACGTCCCTTGACTTGTTTACGGTCTAACTTCTTGATCGCACGAACAATGATGGAGAATGTTTCAGCAGAAAGTAACAAATAATGATAATCGTTTCCAACATAATAGATCATCATTTCAAACTTGCATTCGAATTGCAATTGGATCGAACCGTCCTGATCAGTTAGTTGGGAGGCAAGCTGAGTCCCGTGGCATTTTGTTGTGAATCAAACGTCTTGTCTAGATTCTGCAGGGGGTCTAAAGAACATGAAAAAACCTGTGCCAAAAATGTATTTCATTTAGGAGGGTGTTTTAAGGCCTTTTTTCAAAATGGCGCCAAAAAGCATGAAATATGACCTAATGTGCTAAAATAAGAAGGCATTCATTTTGATTTTGTGGATAAAGCAAACAACCCTTTCTAGATATCTTCAGGGGGTCCTAAAGGAACATGAAACTCATGTTTGGCCAACATGTATTCCCGTATAGGAGGGTTGTTTATGGTCCTTTTTCAAAATGGACTCCAAAAGCATCAAAATCCTAAAATGTGATGTGATAAAATAGGAGAGCGTTCCATTTTTGATTTGTGGTGCAAGCACCCACCTGACTGTCTACCGTATATATCTTCAGAGGGTCTAAAAACATGAAAACCATGTTTGCCAAAATGTATCCATGCGGGGGTGTATTAATTTGGGGGTTTTTTTTTTTTCAAAATGGCGCCAAATATGAATATGGACCTACATTTCGACGTTCAAGTAGATATATTGTAATAAAAGCAGACCACCTGAATAGTCCATCTTCAGGGGTACTAAAGAACAGGAAAACAATGTGTACCGTAAATCTAGTCATGTAGGAGGGTGGCTTATGGCCCTTTTGCAATAATTGCGCTAAGTATGAAATATGACAAAATGATAAATAATAAGGGTGCCATCATGTTTGATTTCCGTGGTAAAGTAAACCTCACTTCATAGATCATCTTATCTTCAGGGGCATCTAAAATAGGGAAAAAATGGCCAACATCCTATCATGTCGCGGGTGATTTTATTGTCTTTTATTTCAAAATGACCGCCAAACCAAAATCATGATCTAAGATATGGTAAAATAAAAGGGTCATTCATTTAGATTTTGTGGTTAAGCAAACCACCTGAATAGATATCTTCAGGTGGTCTCAATATAAAAAACAACATACACAAGAGCCAAAAATTTAATCCTGTCGGAGGGGGGTGGTAATTTTAAGGGCCCGTCAAATAGTCAAATATGACTAAAATTAAAAATAACGTTTTCAACTGTTTAATTTGTGATGAACAATACCTACTATCTATAGATATCCTTGGGGATCTCAAAGAGCATGGAAAACATCTTTGGAATACCATTTAAACGGCCTTCTGAAATATTACTTTAAATATATTTATTTTTTTTATTTTTTTTATTTGTTCATTTGTATTTATTGGTGAAAGTAAATCCATCTATGATAAACCATTTAGTGCTGTAGGATGGTTGAGGTTTCAAAATGGCCCTAATCAAATGGGACTGAACGTATTGGTATTTCGTGTTGGTGATTTTCCCAGCTTTTAGGCGATCCATAATGATAAAAAAAAAAATCTTTCAAGATTTTTGTCAGCCACCCCTCTTGCGAGTCTATATGCTATGTTTCCAAGACGACAAACCTATCCTCTAGACATTCTGTATTACCAAAACATTATGCAGATGTCGACCTTCTCCATATTGTCCCCAATTCTGCAATAAAAGCACCAATGGAACGGCCATCGCCAATGCTCAACCTTTGTCAATCTGTCGTTGATTTCATTATTAAAAAATAATAAGGTCCCTTATGGAATACCCTGTCAGTACTTTTTGCAAATAACATGAACATAGTGCCTCGAAGTAAGTAAGGTAGATTGTAAAGGTAAGGTAACTTTCACCAATCATCGACATTCTCCATCGGAGCACACCATGACCAAGGCCAAGTCCCTGCATGATCTGTTGTGCTTCTCGATATGTCACAGTGGTTTTCCTACCTTTTTCTGGATATCAAAGAGTTGATTATTGGTTGACCTTTTTGATCTACAGATACCCATTCACCCGTACCATACCTTTATTTCTCATGTGCATCACACATGTTCGAAAACAGTATTTTTTTATACAGTGTCTATAAAATTGGTGCGCTTTAATATTATTCTGGCCACGGTGATTATTTTTGCGATAGGATACCTCTTATTAAATGCAATAGTTATCCATCTTTCAAGACACCATTAACTCCTAAGCTGCCATTATGGTTTTCAATGGAAATTAATGGTCAACGATTCTCCAGATGATGAAACCCGGTTTTGTTTTGTTTTCAATGGAAATCTAAATGGTGACCAACCTCGCCAGATGATCATTGAGAAAAGTCTTCCACAATTACAGAAACACTTTCAAAACACCAATATTAAGCATTCAGACAGGCATAACAGGTATGGAGGATCCACAATGGAGCACCAGCTCATCTGCGAATAATTTCAGTAAGGCAACTCTCTAACATAAGGAGAATTACTCTGTGAAGTTATGTGGCCACTATAAGGTAACAAGACCTCACAATATGTGATATTTTCATAGAGTTATCGTCAAAGCAAAGTGTATATACAGAACACCACGTAGAGGCATCACGAATTGGTTGAATTGAAGTTGGGGACATTAATGGGACCAGTGGCGTATCGGGCTTGCCCGCTCTGAGGGGGCAAATTTCCCAGTCTTGGGAAATTTTCCCTCTCAGGGGGCTCAAAAGGCCAAATTTTCCCGGGCAGAGGGCTAAAAAACGGCTGATTTAGCATGATTTTTGCAATTTTTTTCCCGGCCAAAGTCGTCAGGGGGGCAACCTTCCCCCCCGCCTGTTACGCCACTGAATGGGACGGAGAAACGTGATTCGGGATATCTTGGAGCAATGAAGACCAGGGCAAATTCTCGTATTGCAAGAAATTGGGTTTATGATGGAGGATGATGGCATAGCTTATAAGACATTAAAGAAATAGCTAGATGATAACTGCTGTCATTCTGGTGCAAAAATAGTAGCTCACAAGGCTTCTTAAAATTGTACTCGGTCATCTCTGATGGCACATGTATTTCCTAGTATTGCATTAGATAGAGAACATACTTAACAGTAAATAGTTGGAGTTAGTAAAATGTCTTGTCAGTGTTTGAGAAATAATTCACACGTCTCTCGGTTTCCGTTTTAAGGACAACCTGACATTGATAGTCCATAAAACATTCACACGATGTGATGAAGCCAACAAACCAGGTGAAATCAAGCACATCGAAAGCGTGTTGTTCAAAATGACTACACTATAGGAAACTAGTACAAACCTCGGGAAAATAGTACAAAGGTTAACACATTCATGCTGTATGCATGTGAAAGATGCACCGAGAAGATTTGCAGCATCCACATTTTTCCAAATTTTTTTTAATACTAGTTTCGGTCATGCATTTTGAGAGATATTCTGCGGCCATCTCACATATCCCTTTGGCCAAAAGATCATTCCCCCCTGTTACTATCACTGCAAGGTAGAGTGTGTTCGCCAACAGCTGAACATGCGTCCAAGACAGACACACACACCCTCTTGCTTAAGAATGAATCGAATAGATTGGTCCAGGACCATCAACAGGGTGTGAGACCTATCGGAGATTCCGTGAATCAAGGTAATAAGGATTCCACAATTGGTGAAATGCACATACCTTATATAAACCCTGGAGCTCGCACACATTTGTAACACATCACTACAAAAGGTTTGAGTGATAAATATGTTGACAGAATGACAGTAACCACCCCTGAAACGTGATTGTTAAGTGCCGCAAGTGGTGGCTTAAGGAGAGGGGGCCAAAACAAAGTGTGTACAGTGGTCAAATTTGTAAAATTGATCCCATCATTTTTGAAAAGCACACCATTTATGTTCTAACCGTAAGGATTAAGAAAAGGTAATAGTTTGTCCAATCTGTACACCTAAAGTTCAGAGTTATAGGCTAAAAAACAGCAAAATCTATAAAAAGGGTCATTTCCGTTTGTACAGGGGTCAAATTTTAAAAGTGCTCAGATTGGATAAACAATGGTGCAAATTATGGGTTGAGCTCATAGGATAAAAAATTAAGGAATAGTTTTTTTGAGTTCTCAAATGCTGCTTTAAGAAGGTAGGGGGGGTAACAAGATCAGCCCCATTGAATGCACTGGACGTTTGGACCTTCTGTGCCCCCTACAGTGGAAACTAAGCATTTAATGCACAGTCCATAAACCATTCCTTATTTAATCCTATGAACTCCACCAATACTTTTGCATGCACCATTTTTTTATCCAAAACGGAGCAACCTTTAAAATTTGACCCCTGTAACAACTGAATTGACCCTTCTTATTGATTTTTGCTGTTTTTAGCCTTATAACTTGAAACTTTAGGCTGTACAACATTACAACTATACCTTTTTCTGACTCCTTTTGTTAGACACATAACATGGTAAGCTTTTCAACATGATTGGCATCATTTACAAATTGGACCCTGTACAACTTTGTTTTGGCCCCCTCTCCTTAGGGCACCCACTTGCAGCACGTAAGAATCACGTTTCAGGGTGTCCTGTCAGGCTGTCAACATATTTAACACTCAAACCTTTTGTATTGAGATGTGTTACAAAGTGTGCTAGCTCCAGTCTACTACTAAGTCCACAACATTTATTACTCTTGATTTCTGTAAACTCCATCCGGCAATTAAATGATTATCGATCCATGGGAATCTTTAACAGCTCTTATTGCTGCATATCGTTCTTTGACTCGTTGCAGTATTCCGTGTGCACTCTATCTTGGCCGTATGGTTCTCTACCATTAGCAGATTTGAACTTGAATACACAATAATCACATCTTCTATATATTATTTGAATTTCAGGATACTTATCATCACCATACGTTGGCATAATCCGATATGTGAGGTCAAGAATGTTCAGGGGGCTTGGAATTTGATTTGTCTATAGGGAAAAGATTGTTCCATTATCTTACTTTAACAGTTGACATCCTCTATCAATATTGATATTTAAAATAAATAATGAATCTTAAAATTGAATCCTGAACTTGAGAGTTTTTTGAATCAGTTAAGGGTTATTTAGGTATTTAACATTCAACATGTGCTCATACTGTCTCAAATAGGTCAGTTTTGTATATAAGTATAAATTTATATCACAGCATGATGAATTTTGGTGGGGTTTTAGTAGGCTCCTATTGGTTAGTGTGAATAGAACCATGATCGCATCAAAGACATATGCGACATTCATCTCCTGTTAATCCAAATAAAGAAATTAGTACATTATTACGACTTCAAGATGGCATTAATGGCAATATAAAGGTTTTATTTTTGTTTTTAATTCCCCATCCCCCATAAAATCCGTCATTCAAAGTTGCCTGATCAGTCAACATAATAAAAAAACATGCCTGTTTTTGTTAATTTTCCATTACATTTAGCCCAGCAGAAAATACTTCAGAGACAAACAATGTTCCTCTAATAGTGTTGTCCAGAGTGACAACAGGGACGGGGGGGGGGCAATAATGTCTTCTTCCCAAATGTTTTGGCTAAAGGTGCCCAGTGTAACAACAAGCAATCTGCTTGGACTCCGTTGTGTATTATATAGACATTTGTGTGCTTTCTCACAAAAGTTTTGTTCATTCTAGCCTATTTTGATATTCGTTTTTTTAATTGTTTTGGCGGCCATTTGAAATAGCCTATAAAGTACCCCACTACAGGGCTGCAATTTTAACATGTTTTTTCTTGTTCTTTTTGACCTCCTGAAGTTTATCTAGGACATGTGGCGTAATTTCACCACAAATGCACACGGGACTTGATTTCATGAACGTTGCTCCTCACTAAGTGGAAAATGTTTATTATTCCAAACGAGAAGCAAAATTTTGTTAAAAAATAACCGTAATCGCACTTTCACTTTTGTATTTATGTGTAACTTGCTTTGTTTTTTTTCCATAAGGTTTCCTTTAAAGCGGCACTGGCCAAATTTTCACAAAATATGCATTTCTTCAATTTGCTCTTCAATGATAGTCTAGGCATTGGCAGAACAGAGATATACTTACACATAAAAATAACATTACCCCAAAACAGGATAGGGACATGGATATGAGGAGAAACGACATTCAGGTAATTTGTAGGCCAATTTTTAAGTTTTCCATACTGTAATCAACAATGTGTATAGTACATGAATATTTTGACTCGTGACTCACTGATAGTAAAACCACAAAGGTTATAGAACGATCAAAAAGTGTGCATGGTGGGAAAATGCATACGGGCGTTGAGTGTCTTGGGTTAACGCCCATTTTCGTCGTCTGCTGAATTTAGCGTCGCCGCGACGCTAAATTATAAAATAGTTAGTTACCCCTAAGGAGCTGATTTGGTCTAATCATTTCGGGTCCGGGCTTTTGTATATAAAACGCCTTAAACCATGCAAAAATATCGATTTTGACCACATCTGGAGGGCGCACATTTTTCAAATGTGCCAGTATCCCTTTAAAAGGAGGATAGTTGTTCCATGACCTCGACACGCTTTAATAACGTTGAGATTTTAATATAATTCTAAAATGAAATCCTCTGTAACTGTGGTGATGTATAACTTCCGTACATGTAGTTTCGTTTAGGTATTTCACAACAGTGCTAGTGAAATGAATAATAATAATAATAGCATGAAAAATTACTGAGATTTAACAATACATATGCAATTATGTCAGTCACATGAGCCATGTGAAAGTGAAATTAAACAGATTCAAAAGAAATAGATAGGTGTACATCTTTCATGATGGTAAGTTTGTTAATACTCACAGACTGTATCAAATAAAAGGAATTCATCACAGTAGTATAGAAACTTTAAGTGGGAATGTGGGTCTTTTTAATTCAACAGATCACGCTACAAGTTATAATTACGCTAAAATGCAACAACCAAGGATAAACCTAATCCCACCCCCCCCACTTCTTACCCAAAACAGACTTGTGATGTTACAACTTAAAATTTGTGTACCCTGATAAATTTAATATATCCGTCAAATTCAACTTAATTTTTAGGAAGTATCTACGACATCTCCTTAAAGAAATTGTGATAGACTTTGTGATGTTACCATCAGTAGTGTAACAGCCGGGGGCAGTGGGTCGGTTGCCACAGAGAGCTTTGACCGTGAAAAAAGCTTGAAAATCACGCAAATCAGCCCTTTTTTGCCTGCTCAGCTGGAAAATTTCACCTCAACCAGGAAATCTTTGCCTCCAAAAGGCACAGCCAGACGGGAAAAATCGCCTCAATTAACCGGGAAGTTTACCTCGACAGGATCTCTGTACCCCTGAATTAAATAACAGGGTCTAATGTAAAGGTTCACACTCTATGTAACGATAAACAACGCATGTTTTCAGAATTTCACAACCAAATTCGATAATTAAAGGTTACACTCTATGTAACGCTAACAACCGCATGTTTTCAGAATTTCACAACCAAATTTGCAACCATTTGCTATTTCTTAACATCCCCCATATAGACACCATGATTTAACGTAATGAGGGAAATAGCGGTGCCCAAAACTAAATAATAACATTAGATATAAACCACTCGCTATGCAAGCTATCAAACAATGTGTTTTTTTTTTTAAATTTTTCAGCAAGCTTTTTAAATATAAAGTTACGAATTTGGAGATTGGAAACCCAGTCCAAAACACAAGTGCAAAACTTCCCTATATTTATTATTCGCAGACGACACCAATTCATCAATCACCAGGATAAAACACTGAGTTTGCTAAGGTCTAATACATATAACCCAGGAGCTGCAACACATTGTAACACATCTCAAGTACACAAGTTTGAGTGATTAAATATGTTGACAAGACTGACCGGAACCCCTGAACGTGATTCTTAAGTTCCGCAAGTGGTGCCTTAAGGGAGGGGGCCAAAACCAAAGTTTGTACAGGGGTCCAATTTGTAAATGATCCAATCATTAAAAGCCCCATGTTATGTTTTCTAACCATAAGGATTCCGAAAAGGTTATAAGTTTTGTACTTGTCAGACAGTCTAAAGTTGCAGAGTTATAGGCTAAAAACAGCAAAAATCAATAAAAAGGGTCATTTCAGTTGTACAGGGGGGTCAACTTTTAAAATTGCTCCGATTTGGATAAAAATGGTCAAATTATTGGTGGAGCTCATAGGCTAAAATTAAGGAATAGTTTTTGAGTGTCTCACAATGCTTGCTTAATTAAGAAAGTAGGGGGGTAACAAGAATCAAGCCCCATTGAATGCCAATGGACGTGACCTTCTGTGCCCCCTACATCGGAAACAAGCTTTAAGACAGTCAAAACTATTCCTTATTTTAATTCTATAACTCCACCAATAATTTGCACCATTTTGTTATCGCACATCGAGCCAACTTTAAATTTGACCCCTGTACAACTGAAATTGACCCCTTAATATTGATTTTGCTGTTTTTAGCCTATAACGCTGAAACTCTCGGCTGTACATATTACAAACTATACCATTTCTGAATCCTTATGGTTAGACACATAACATGGTGTGCTTTTCAACATGATTGGATCAATTTACAAATTTGACCCCTGTACAAACTTTGTTTTGGCCCCCTCTCCTTAAGGCACCACTTGCGGCACTTAAGAATCACGTTTCAGGGGTGCCGGTCAGTCTGTCAACATATTTAATCACTCAAACCTTTTGTACTTGAGATGTGTTACAAATGTGTGCTAGCTCCAGGGCTAATAGTTCGTGGTTAACCAACTCTCTCTCTCTTAATATCAAGAAAAAGATTAGTTCATGAAATTGTCCCTCACTGACAACCATAACATTAACAACACTAACGAGAGATTAAAGTAAAGAGAGATTAAAAGTGAAAGAATTTTGTTGTGTTATTATTTTTATATATATAATAATAATAATAATACAGATATTTGTATAGCTTATTCAAAGCGCACATCCCTTTCCCCATAACAGCTCCCCAGCTTTTGTTTGGGTCAACGAGGCAATTGATCTTTGACACAAAAACATCCACATAGGTTCCACATGTTAACGCCACCATAATAATATCTACGCCCATAGGTGTCATTATAGTGGAAAATTAAAAAAAATCCACTTTATACCAATCGCAACACTCAAGACACTAAGTGGCAATACATAATATCTCACCCCAAGCTCAAATTGCTTCATATACTTCAAAAAGAGCAGTGTGCATATAGATTACCGTGCTCAAACAGTTTTCCTTTTCAAATCATTCAACATTCACTGTTAAAAATTTGTCCCGAAAAAAAAACCAGCGGGCTCCGTGTTTTTAATTACCAGCACTTTTGTCGTGATTTACGGTGTATTCTTTTTTTTTTACACAGATTTTGTTTTTATAACAGCATTTTTGCTGTTGTTTACGGCATTTTCCGTTTTATAATGCCAAAAGTGCAGTTTGTTTTAAAATAACGTTGTCTGTGAAACACCTGCAAGTTACTTCCGTTTTATTACGTATTTGATTTTTTTTACAAATAGACCTATGCTTCGTTTAACCTAAAAAAACTAATCTGTAACTTTTATGACAGATAGGCCTAACCATTTTTATACATATTCAAAATGAAATTTCCGTGTATTATTACGAATTTCAATAATATAAAAACGGATGTTGCTGTTAAATTAAAAAACGGAAACTGTACAAATACAGACTTCTAACAGTGTTTTTAATATAATGAAATGTGATAAACACCTTAGAATCTAAAAAATAAAATAAAATCTTTTAAAATTAATTTGCTCCAAATAAATGAAATCTTAAAAATTGTCTACCTTTGTTAAAAATGGGTAGCAGGGTAGGCGAGATTTGATCGCTACATTTCCGTCATTGGTGACATTGGGTTATTATGAAGTAGCTCAAACATGATGGAAACACTGAACAGAAAAGCAATATACACAGAAGTTTCAGTATCGCTTATAGTTTCCTCAAACGTGCAAACTCACTTAAGGGGGTTTTGAGGTTATACAACCTTAATATTTGGCAAATTGTGTTTACAATATAAAGCTTTAACTTGAAATGTATAAGCTTTCGTTTTAGCTTGAAATATAAGCTTCGTTTGCTTCAAGTTTGACTCAAATCGGATATTAGGTTCCGTAATTATGAGAGCTTTAGTCAAACGACATGAGCGAAAATACAGAACATTTCTTTTGTTTTTCTTTATTTTTAATTCTTATGCGTTGTATAGTTTATCGAGCCATTCTGAACACATCTTTGGCGAATTTCTGACACAAATGCTTGTATTTTTAATAAAACATGATCAAAACCCTTGATAAATGTTTATTTTAATGTTTGTTTTAAAGTCTGTCTGAAAAAATTAAAATAATTTACAAAAATTAATCAAATATTTTAACATTAACTCAGCTGTCTTAAGAACTATCTGAACTTTGACCTGGGTTTTTTACCTGTTCGATTTTTGCTAAGTTCTCACACGCAAAACACGGTTCCTCAAAAGTATAAGGGATACAGACTTCAAATTTGGACCAGATGTTGCTCTAATGTTGTTCTTGTGATTGAACGAAAATAAATGGATTCAGCTGACAAAAAAACATTTTTTCACACAAAAATTGAAAGTCCAATTATTTTTTTTTTCAATTTTCGGCAAAATATGTAGAAAAACCTGTAGGTTACCCCCTTACTGGTCAAGTGTGAACATAGTTCTATTCCATTCACAAGATGTTGACCATACTATGAATTTCTCATCTTGATAGCACCAATACTTTTGAGTTAGAATGTTTTGCGTAATCCAAGCTACCGAAATATAGGTTCCAATATCACCGCCGTTACCATGGCAACCATTCACATGACCAATTAACTTTCAATTTGTTTCAAATTCTGAAATACTTAAATTAAAATTTTAATTTAATTTTATGCAAGAATTACCAGTTTTGCATGTTTCTTGTTCATAACCCCAAAAACACTTAATGCTACTAAAATACACGATATTAAGAGAGAGAGAGAGCAACAAGTTACAGGTCATATGACTCCACTGAAGAGAAATGAAGGTCGCTGGTTCAAATCCCAGGAAATGGAAACTCTCTCTGTTAATCCAGCAGTGAACGCGTTTGGAAGCCTACGTGTATCACTGTGGCATTATCTCGAGGTAAGGGAGCGTTATCTCTAAATAACAGTCCGTTAACGAGAGATAACGCTTCATTAAATGGAGATAACGCTCAACCTCAAATAACGGTCTTCATCTTCAGTTACGCTAATTTCGGGATAAGGCCCCTTATCTCCAGATAACGAAGGCTTATCTCGAGATAACAAGGCGAAACCCCAAATAACACGCCTTATCTGGAGTTAACACTCCTTATCTGGAGTAAGCAAAGCTGATGCTCAAATAACGCGCCTTATCTGGGGATAACAAAGCTAAACTCATATCATAACAAGTTAACAACGGTCCTATCTAGGGTTGACACAGCTAAACCCCAAACTTATTTAGAGTTAACAAGACTTATCTTGAGATAACAAAGTTGAACCCCAAGTAACGGTTCTTATCTAGTGTTAACAAAGTTGAACCCAAAATAACGGGCCTTATGGAGCTAAAAAGCCGAACCCCAAACTACAACTCGTATCTTGTGTTAACAAAGCTGAACCCTAAATAATGGTTAGCATATATCGAGATAACGAAGCTTAACTCCAAATAACGCTGCTTATCTAGGGTTAACAAAACTGAACCCCAGATACCGGTGTAGAAGTAACCATTGTCCGCCGTACTCATAGTCCGGGAACAATGGTGAACAATAGGGTAATCGATTCAGTTGACTCTTTACGCAACATTAGTTTCACGCTTTATTCCGTTATCGTCTATGGAACCCCGGACTATGGCTCCCACCGGACTATTTCTGCTTTCACACCGGTCCTTATCTATAGTTAAGATATACCTGAGCTTCCATAAACGTGGACCTGCCTCTATTTAAGTTGGGGAAGGCGAAGGCGACGAAGGGAGAGGAGATGGGCACCATCATTCATATGCTCTGACCCTAGAAACGGTATATAGGCCTCTAACATCCACCGCCTGTATGTGCTATCGGGCTACATTTTTACCTTTACCTATATATTTCAATCATGCTTGTCGCTAAAGTAGCGGTAGAAGTAAGTGAAATTGAGCTGTAAACCTATAGATTGATATCCCCAAACAGTGCCCTCGGCTTCGATTGGTCCAATGATATGCATCCGCCTAGTAAACGAGGGATACTGAGTTTAGTTCTCGGTTGAGGAAATTATTTTTCTTGAATTTCTAGGCCAGTTCGAGGAAAGGATAAGTTATTGCACATTTTGCCGGGTCATATTAAAGACACTCTCATTGATCCATCCAAAAGAGTCAAAATACTTGAAAATTGCATAGTTTAATAGTCAAGGATAAGACTGTAAGATTCTAATAAGTTATATACTTTTTCCAACTGAAATATTGACAGAAAAGGACGAAAATGCCAGCGTTCAAAGATATGAATCTCCGTTCAATCACGTGTTGCAGTAAATGTCCGACTCATATGTCAGGCGGTCTATTCGAACGTGGTGGTAATTGAGCGAATGATAGGTCTAATGTACATTGTTCGGTTGCTTTGTTTAAGATCAAATTCCGCTACAAATTATTGTTGTATACACTGTTAAAAAAATGACCGTAAAAAACGTTTTAACTGGCAGCTGGGGTTCGCAATGTGCAAATTAAAAAAAACACGTCGTTTTAACTGTTGCCACACTGTTAAAAATGTTCATTAAAATAACAGCGTTTTGACTGGCAGCTGGGACTCACAACAGTTAAAATCACGTTTTTTACAGTCATTTGCACGTTTCGAGTCCCTTTTTACAGTTATTTGCACGTTTTGAGTCCCGGCTAACAGTCAAAACGCCGTTATTTTAAGATCATTTTTAACAGTGCAGTTAAAACGACGTTTTTATTGTCATTTTTAACAGTATAATTATAAGCATATTTAAAGGGTCATTTCGTGATCCACAGGCTCCTTCCCCGACTTACCTAAGTTGGTATAAGTATATGTAAGTTTATTTCATAGAAATCAACACTAAAAATTATTGAATAGCCCAAAACAGTAACCGATTCTGTTATATACATTGTCTTTGACTCGTTGCACAAGTACGCAACTCGCGCACCGTCTTGTTGTTTCGAAACCACAGCACAAAAATATCTGTGCATTACGCCTTATATTAGCAGTGCTACATTCATAGAAGTAGACCAATGTCTGATCAGCCGAATCTTTCTGCAATAATTTTGCAGAAAACCAATCGCTGGAGGAAACCATACCTTTGAAAAGATTCCTACTTAGTAGGAAAACAGATTAATTCATTATTATAAAACATATTAGGTATGCTTATGGTCAATATTAATAAAGGCATCATGGGAAAAAACGTACACATGAAGAGTCACGGAGATGGCAAAGTTGTCTGTAATAATATGGTAAAACCTGTTGCAAATGTTTGTTCTTGGATCTCAAAATACCTCATATAATTATAGGCTGACTACAAGATTTCCCGGGATGGTGGTCCCGTTTTTCTAACAACGTTTTGCATAATACAAATGCTTGCCATACTTAAAACTGTTATAATAGCTAAGCGGATCGATGTGTTGTACATGGAAAATGAAACTTTCCAATAAAATTTCGGGTCCCCATAGAGAGATGGTGAGTTTTTGTGAAGTCAAAGCATATTCACGGTGCTTTTGTCTATATGAGTATTACATTATACAATGCATCCAATAAAAGGTTCAATAAATAAGATTACAACTGCAAATTACATGAAACTACAAAACTAAGACCATAAATTTTTGGTTGACACTTTTTCAAAAGTTAAATTAAAAAAAAAAGTGACCCCCATGCCAGAGTAAACTTCCTCAACACTGGTTGAGTAAAATGTTTTTTGCTCTGCGTTGATTAAAGTATTACTCAATAGATGAGTAAAATTTTACTCAACAGATGAGTAAATTTGTACTCAACAGTAAATGTTAAAGTTTACCCTGCTGTGGAGTAAAGGGAACCAACATTCCTGGTGATAAACTTAATCAACAGGGGTTGATAAACTTTTATCAGGGTGAGGAAAATTTTACTCCCCACTGTTGATTAAAATTTACTCACTGTTGATTAAAAATTTTATCCACTGTGATTAAAAGTTTATCCACGGTTGATTAAAATTTTACACTTTAGAGGAGTAAAAGCTTTAATCTATCAGGTTGAGTAAAGTTTAATAAGCTGGAAGGGTGTTCCCTTTTTAACATCCCAACGATTAAAATTTTACCACTAGAGAGTAAAAATATGTAAGAGTGCCCAATATTATATGGTCTTGTAATTACACAATAAGGTTTACTTCATCAAAACGAAAAAAGCCGATACATCCCAAATGAGCAGGTTTAGATGAACTATTTGAATTTATATTGCCTATTTTTAATTAATTACGCAAACCTCTATTCGAAATCTTTATTCTGCTTTAAAACACTTAGCCATTGTTGCACATTCTACGATACTTCATATTACCTGTTACACGGAAGATTCAGAAAAACACTGAAATCAAGCATTGGTGGCAGGTTGAGCAATTTGATATAGGGTCCCTTCATTCTAACGAGGTCTTCGATGAGTTATCGATGGAAGGCCTCTTATCGGTTACTCGGCCCAAACCTATCGATAGCCATTTCTTTGAGTGGCCGAGTGCAATCTTCGGAATCGGTGGTCTTTTCCCTTCATTCACAGCCTTCATTATAGCACGAGTGTCGTGATGTATCGTTAAAATGTAATCTGCACTGTTAGAAGTTCCCAGATAACAATGGTAAGAGAATATATGTCACTTTCTTTAGACACATTGTCCTCTTTCAGAACACAGGCTTTCCATTCAAGTGAGTTCTTGGTCATCCGTTTACGATCTGAACGATAGGCGCTTTGTAGATTTTATGCCAATGAAACCTGAAAAGCTTTAACATCCTGATGAGCTCATGAATATTATTACGCGATGTAGAAATTGTACCGAAACATTATGTCCCCTGAAATTGACCTTAGCGATTTGTATGTATTGTACGCCGCTGTAGCTGCATTGACCATGAAGCGAACCATATCGTTGCTCGAAGCTTAGGACAACGTCGCAAAAAGTCGTACATAGATCCCCTATCAAAGTATTCAGTTGCCAGATAAGAAAATTTCTTTCATCCTTGCATACTGGACCCCATAGGAACTAATATAGCAGGCAATGTTGTCATGTTTCAAGGTTCTGTATGATAAACTGACTTTTTTCGTGGTCTAATTTCATTTTTATTTCGATCTACGAACTGCATTTTTACTGGTGGCATAATGCGTGTTTCCCAGCGAAGAACTTGGGTGCCAGACTTCAGTTTAATTTCAGCTTTGAGACCAGCATGGGGGGCTACTTCAGCCAAATCTCAGCGATAAAATTGTGGGACCATAAAGCACCTCCAGTTAGAAAATGTGATCCTGATGCCATTGTAATTGCAAAAGATAGGTCACAAACTTCCAAAGGCAATGTTTATGTTTATCAGGAAATAGGTGGCAAATAGCAGTGCAGTCTTAAAGGATTGCAATAACATTATACAAAAATTGGTTTTTACGAACTAGGCGTACAGAAAGTTCGGTTAAATCTTGTGTTGCTGTTGGGGTTGAGGAGTACTCCTCCTAGAAATGAATCACAATTGCTAATTATGAGGATCATTATTAGGTGAATTCTTACTACGGGATTGGTTTGAAAACCTGATCTGAAGAAGAAATAACGTTTCGCCTCTTTGAACAACCGTGATTAAAAATTAGCCGGGTATATACAGAAAGTCTTCAATAATAATGTTTCTCCTTTAGACAAAATTCCACCAGATATGTTTGATAGTCATTGATCATAAACTACCACAAGGAAGAAAATGCCCCATGCTAACGAAAAAGGTTTTTTTTTCTCCCTCAATCCTTTGGCTCTCTCTCTAGTCTCTCTCTCTCTCTCTATTAAAAAAGTCGTTTAACCTGGTAAGCTGAACTCAGAGGAAAGTTAAAACACGAAATTTTTTACAGTTATTTCACGTTTCGAGTCCACGTGCAGTTCAAACGACGTTTTTTTACCATATTTCTTAACAGTGCGCTCAACTTGGCGATTGTCGTATCGTCGTGTCATAACTGAAAATTGTCATTATAGGGATTAATATGCCGAGTGTTTTTTGTAGTTGCGACTATTTTGCTTGTATTTGTGAACAGATACCTTGAAAAATTACATCAACCCCAATGTTCTACAGTCTAGACTTACCTGTTATTTCGAGGCGACCGGATTTTGAATCAGAGGAAAGATGTCGTTGATGGATGCATGCAAAAACCATCAACAGGATGCCTATTCTATATAGATTCATGATGAATATAAAATGCATTGACGTAACCTTATTGTATTATAATCATGTCACTCCCTTAATCTTCTCGGACATTTAACTATATATAAATATACAAAAATACCCCTAGCACAACCAGTATGTTTAGCGATGATTGGCCCTGAACACTAGGAGTGCTCAGTGACGTTAAGAAATTGTATGCGCATCCGGTTTGGGCTAATCAAACTAGTGATGCCAACACGGGTTTTGTTTTCTGTGACAGTGAACAACTTTGATCGCTAGTCCTGCCAGAACCGAAATGGGAATGTATCCCAAAATTCGATTGAAGTAACGGTAAGTGTTCAGACAGACTATGAATACAAAAAGAGGCATAAGTAATTATGCCCTCGCACCTAATCTTTCTATATCTCACAATACAGAGTAGGTTCGAAAGGTAAATGTAATTGTGCCAGACGGGTTTACCTTTGTGAGTTAGATACGTTGATCAGATATCAATACCATCCCGTCTAATAAAAAGCAAAATCATCGCAGTATAAGAAGCAAAAATGATCACATCACTAACGCGATACTCAAGTTTGTCGAAGGGTGAACATAAAAAACATGCATTTGATCGATAAAATGAAATTAAAACTTAAGTGGAACTACCTTTAATGTTTACACAGGCTTTAACGGACGAGCATTTTTCCCTATTTGCTTTACATTTTCCTTGCATTCTTCATGTGGGCGTGACTAAGCAAGGGGCTTCAATCCTGGTTCTCTACCCCTTACCACTGCTTGTTACGCAAACGCGCCTCAGCGTATTTTGTGCGAGATGAGGAGAAGAATTACACCAATCCAGTTTTACATATTAAACCCTTACTAGACAGCCATCGCCTGTGGCATGGGAGTTTACGTAACCTGACCCATTGACACACTTTTTCGACACAATGATGAACCCTTCACAGGAATAAAGGCAACAGGTTTATTCCGTAAGGTTCCGAATTCATAAGAAACTCCCTGTGGGCATCCAACTTTGAATCACCCCATATGCCCGATTAAGACAGATTTTGACATGTAGCTACTCAAGCGGCTTTTACAGGACGTACCAAGACGTGGAGGGTTGAGATTGGATACCCCCAGTAATGGACGCGATTTATCTATATTCGGATTCGCCACCCTACATCACACGTACTCATGTGCAGGTGCACGACACTTTCTTATTTAATTGTATCGTCGAGAAATTTGCTGGTTTCTTCTTTTATCTTGTGGATGAGACTTCGTTTCGTCCTAACAGGTCCGAATAAAACGTACGCTTGACAATGGATATCCGTAAACCGGAAATATTACCTTTCAGCACAAAAAAACAACAAATGTAGTGATAGCTGAAAAAATGAGGTATTTACTAAAAAATATACTTGCACCTTTGGTGAATAAACATACGATTTGAGTGATATGGTATACAGTAACTTACCCAGACGTTGACATTGGCAATGCTGTTGTGGTCGATTCAAAAAGAGGAAAGCACCCAATATTCGTAAAATATGATGTGACGATAATAATCTGCAAGGAAGGTTTTACAAATAATAGAATAGTCGGAGAGATAGGGTCCTAGTTATGGCCTGACCATAACGTTGAGGATATACACAATATTTGGCTGAAAAATGATGATTAGGGTGTCTAGAATAAGAATCGAAGGTGCACCTGGGCATCCTTGGGGCATTTTGAGAACCAAGATGCGTCACCATAAATTGAATATCATTCGACCCTAATTATCCAACTATGGAGTTAATAAATTACTATAGGAACCCAATGAAACAAGTGCATGGCACTTGTACATGAGTCATACTTAAAATTAAAAATGGAAGGCCAAATCTAATCATTTAAAATATGCCTATAACAGTAAATACCTGCGTAAAAAATAGACATGAAGTACTTAGGTTATGTTGTTAGACACAAGTAAAGTACTGATATTGTTAAAGTTGTAACATGACTTCAATCAATATGGACAGCAAATTTAAAATTATTGATTTGGCTTCCAATTTTGAATTGAAGTATGACTCAATGTTACAAGGGCCATACACTTGTTCATTTGATCCTATTTACTCTATCTAGTAACTCCCATAGTTTGCTAATATGAGGGGGAATAGATAATATCCATTTATGGCCGCGCACATCTTGGATTCTCAAAGCCCAAGGGATTGCCCAGGTGGGGCACCGGGCAGATTCTTTTCTACCACACTAATATATCATTTCAGAAAAAAAAATTGTGTATATTCAACGTACGGTACTCACATGAACGTTTTCTTGACTAGAGGTCTTGGACTAATGATCACGTGTGCCATTGTTCCACTAAGATATATCACGAGGTAATCCATTGGGAAATGAAACGAGTCAATTTCAGAGAAAGCGCTATATTAATAGCGTGACATGCATAATGAAGTTCGTAAACTTGAATATACAGTTTCCTTCGAATTGGCCGAAGATAAGGAGGTCAATTGGAGTGTTTGCGCTTTTAAGAAACTGCTGTCTTGAACAGTGTATTGCTTTAATATTTGAAGTATTGGGTAGCTCAATCAAAATGTTGAAGGGATTTCTTCTAACAAATGCGCCTCATGCCGAGCACGTTCATTTAATATATGAAGAGTTTATGTGCCAAAACATGCTAAGTCATAAAGTGGGTTTAGGAAAAAAAAACACGCTTTCTTTGAAGAGGACATTTTGACTCTCCGTTTATTGGTTGATATTGGATATGGGTCATTGCTATTCACCATTTTTCCAAAAATTCCGAAAATCTTGAAAAACATAAATTGTTATATCTCAGCCAGAAGAATAGAGATGAACATCAAATAATAGCAAAATATGATTTTATGTTAAAATGTTCTACGTTTTAAACCTAAATTTCGATCCGGAGTTCTGCTTCTGCATATATTGGTTGTTACTCGATAGGAATCGACGTACATATTTTAGGTTTTGTTTTCTTTCTTTTCTATGTAGAGTCATGGCAACCAATTTTCACCGTCCAGCAAAATTAGTATTCAAAGCACAGATTTAGCATCTTACTGACACAAATTTATGGGAGTGGTTCCACTGGAGAGGTTTATTCGAGTGGCATTGCAAAGTGAGCACGGCCTGTACGGTTATTGCTGCCGCAAAGCGTTTTAAGATAGACAAGCTGATGAGAGTAAATTCCTCCAAGAAGTCCCATGCCTCAAGACACATGAAAATATAATCCAGTACCTTGGACGGTAGTACAAGAACACCTCGTGTGATCTTAATGGAGTATGCTTACCAAAGGATCGCTTTACGATACCTACATGCCATAGCTTATTGTCTGAAGACATGGTTTCACTATGGTCAAGGCATGCAGCGAGCGAAAAGCAGTTCAAATATCTACATCAAACTAACATGGTTAATGGGGACATTAAAATCGCCAAATTTTTAGCGAAGAAATGTTTAAAATATGCGACTTTGGCTTCAGTAAAGAAGAACTGCCTCAAAGTCCGAAAGTTAACGAAAAGAACGGAACGACTCGTTGGAGGCGCCCGGAAGCGGGGTTATATAGCGATCCTTTATTATATCAAGAAATCGGACATTTACTCACTGTCGATTGTTTTCTGGGAACTACGAACTAGCAAGTACATTTTGTGAGATGTTTGTTTTTAAAACGTTTTTCTATTGGAGTGGTTCTACCCAGATTATGTGGGCTGTGGCACTCCAACATGAAAGGCTAACCATACAGATAGCGTACCCAAACGAATACGAGATCTGATGGAGAGAAGAGTGTTGGAACAGAGATCATAGACGAAGACCATGTATCGACGTAGTTGTCGATAAGTTAATACGAATAGAAGAAAGTAGAGAGATGTGGGATAGGGAATGAATGAATAGGCAAAAACATGAAGTCCGTTGAGAAGAAATGCCTGCATTGGTTGGTTAGAAGTTGCGAAGAATGCGAACCAGTGAAATTGCAAGACAGAAGAGTATGATATAGTGTGGATTTATTTTCGAACAAAATAACTGCGCTATGGCAACGTGATGCCTAATTAGTCAAAGCGTGCGACAAACCACTGTGAGTGTCCGATAAAAAAATCCATCAACTGTTAATTTAGTGCGGGCAGGTCGGTCTCCCGTATGATTTTTAGCTAAAAAGTGATGTTTGCTATTGGGTTTTTCAATATGGACCCAAGAGACTGTCAGAAAATGACGGGGTCAATTTTCGACCCCGACTCTTTCCGCACGAAAAAAAAAAAGTTAGTACAGAGGGTAAATTTAAATCAAACTATTTGTGTTAAAATCTATGCAAAATAATCCATCTTATTGAGAGGATTTACACTAAGTGCACAAGGGGTACTGGCACTCAGGATTTTGTTTTTTTTTTCGACCGCCATGGTTTTAAACTTAATATCTTTGCCCAACATCTTATGTATTGCTTAAATTACAGTGCGCATATTTGTTGGAGAAAAAATTCAATCGGGCCATTGGTTTTATGATAATTAGCCTAAAATTTAAGCATTATGGTGGCGCTTTCAAAACCTGTTGTCCTTAAATCATTATTCGATAAGAAACCCTTTTAAAAGTTTTATTTCAGCAATGGATATGTATTGCTGGTCTCCCATTATGAGCCAAATTTAAAAAAAAATCCTGCCTTTGGTTGGGAAAGTGTTTTAAAAATCGGATTTTGGGACCGCCATGTTGAATCGGTACAACCGAGTTCATTCGTTTTTAGCCCTGTTTCTTTTCTTGCCGTGTTGATGTACCCCCATAAAATGCCTGAGTTTGGCAAAAAACATCCAACGAAAGGTGGTTTTCAGAAAATGGCGGGTCCACTTGGACTCCCCATATGTGCCAACGAGTGCTAGAAGACTTAATGCACTTAAGTGTTAAAATAAGGTATATAGTTGTCCGGTTTTGATCGACACGGGTTATAGGAATATCAACAAATAGGGGATGCACCAGGTTCAAGATTACCCTCGGGGTAAAGCTCTGATGCTTGCTGAATGAAAGCGGTGTCAGCGCTTCATCTTGTATCTGAAGCAGAAGATAATACATTTTGGGAAACCATTTGCAAAAATTCACGGGCAGTCTTGTACCCCAACCATCATGTAGACCGACTACAACTACGACGAAGATTCAAATGTCTTTCGTCGACGATCTCTGTCCCAACCCCTTCTATTGAACGACCCCTGTATCCACCCCACTGACTGTGTAAAATGGTTTCATTTTGGATCATAGTGAGACAATCCGAACAATCCGTTCACCAGTTTCAACAAAATCTGTGCATCGGGTAAATTTTACCCAATGATGGCTTTACGCTTAGTTTTGGAAACAAGATAGCCTACACAATACTATAAGTTTACGGTCCAACAGACGTTATTGTGCATTAATTAAAGCAACAATGGACTCGATTTCAATTTTCCCGTAATAACACTACACATTTCACTTGACGGACAGGAGGAAGCGGTCTGAAAAATTTGGACCCTATTCATTTGTTGACAGGCTGGTCCCCTATTGAATCCATTAAACACAAGAAAATAAATTTTAGCACCAAATTCTACGGAGAACTTTTCTTGATAATACCATGCGACATATTTACCTTATTGTACCTTGGATTAACATGCATTTGCTTCTAATTTAAAATATCGACAAACGGGCAAGGGGCCAGCAACACACTCCTCTATCGAAGCTGTGCGAGGTTTTCACCGCATGCGTAAAACTGGCGCTATAGTCACCGACGGCACTTCGCGCCTGTGTAGTACATTACTATATATGCAATATTCAGAAGGGCTTTCGGCCTGTTTATAGCGCTCGATCAAGCCCCGGCTGACTGACCTAAGTTTAAATTAAACGCGTTGCGTGCAGTATACACTCAACCCGAATGCAGTAAAATCTTTGGTGTGTACATGTATGCATACCATGCTTGACCGCGCCGCAAAACGGGCCCTGTGAGGTCAAAAACACAGTTTGCCCATATAATTGTCAGCAATCAATTACTCCAATTGCAATTCCACACTTGGTTCCACGCCAAAAATAGCCATTGAAATGGCCAAACGTAGTCAACGTAAATGTCACCCTGAATACATGAAGGCACAAGTTGTTCGAATTGACCAAAGTGGGACACCGACACAAAAATACATCCGCTGTCAATTATATCGGTGCACAATCTACGATTTTTTAGGAGTACTTTTGAACCCTCAATTTCTAAGATTTGACTCATAGGCAAAAATTCGTTTACTAACATCACAAAACAATCGCAACCACTCACAACAGACAAGTTTGATTTTGATTGATTTGTTTTCAGTTCCAGATAGCCTGAGCCCTCCTGGAAGTGACACATTATCATTTGCGCATATATTTCGTGGACCACTGATGTCTGGAAAAAGTCCCTCGGACGTCATGAAACACATTTCGCGAATTCCCGAAACTCTTTTCCAAGCGGTATCACAAAAAGATGGACCCGGTCACCTATGCCGTTAATGAGTGGCGCTCTTCATCCATCACGGAGGGACAGTTGCGATGAAGTTTTGATCGTGATCCGGACACGTCCAAATATTGAAAGAACGTGACGTAATCATGTGCCGTAGTCAGTGTGCAACACAGGGGAAAGAGAGTTGGGCATCATTTACAGGGGTTGGGGTGGTCCAGTCTCCTCAGAACTCACGGACAAACCACGTCTTTACCTTCATATTGGTGCAATACTCTTTCATTGATACCAAAATAAGTACAACCATACAGAGGGAAAAAAAAATGCCGGTTTGTGTTCGCCATTATTTTGCATCTTTAAGTAAGATATATCTACTATATGTGTAATAATCAATAAAAGCTGGTTGTGTTCGCTTTAATTGTCTACAAAGATCATTTCCATTGGTTAGGTAAGGCCCTTGTACAGTCTTTTGAATCAAGAAAATCCCTGTTTTTGTGCTCTGTCCATGGATTTCAGTTAAATGAACGGCATTCGGACGAGCAAACGAAGCAAATCAGTGTTATTAGGGGACGCGGGCTATTGCGTTTGGACGGTGTTTAATCCCGCAAAATGCCGATTACAATTTACCAAGTCTGATTTCTTTACCAGTAATTAGGATGCGTTCAAGTATATGACGACATAAAAGTCATGTAACAACGGCAAAATTGCCATTTCCACAGAAAATAGGCGAAATCCCAGTTTTCGCACTAAAAAAAGGTAGGAATGGGCCATCGGATTTTCATGAGGTTTTCAGCTCTAGATGTGGCAATTGATTAGTTTTACATCAATAAATAGTGGTAGAGTATTAGAATATTTTAGAAATGCCCCATATCAATACCTTGGATGGCATGCCATAACCCGACGAAGGTCGGAAAGGATGAGGTTTTTTTTTTTAGTATCTTCCTAAGGGAGCTTCAAAACCAAACAGCGGTGGTTCGAGGCTTCGCTCTCTCTGTCCGGTTGGAAGCGGTTTCCTGTAGTTAAAATGAAACGTAGTTCACCATAGAGTTGGAGTAATAAAAGGCTAGTATGGTCGGGAACGTCCTATGGCATCGGCGGAGGTCACTGGTGGACGCTTAGAGGTTTACCGGCCCAAGCCCTTACAACTAACTTACCGCACGGAAAAATGCACCTTCTCGTTGATTTCGCCAGGCGCCCCTCCAACATATAAAATGATCTTAGATATCCACGAACATCGTCAGGAATTTGGTTTGTTCAGAAAGTTTACCGTCGCAGTATTCAGGCACGGTTTTTTGCATTATTCCAAAATGGCTTCCAAAATAGGTGGCTATAGCAATAATTACTATATGGAACTTTGACATCGATAGGTACGAAACAGCGTCGCCTGCGAGTTCGTTTGTTATTATTGGTAATCAGCGAAATCAGCGTGTTTGTGCCCATCCTAAAGAAATAATAGGGAACAGTCCAGAGGCCTTGAGTTCACCCACATGATCCGCGGGTCAAACTCTTTACCCCATACTTTAGTCTCGTTTTCAAGACTTAGGAGGTTCCTAGGGAGGGAAAGTAAACTGCGAATACTCACCACAAACAAGTTTGTTCAATTTCTTTTCAGGTCAACCACCAATTAGTCGGCTATTTTTTTAGGATCTGGTCTTTTGATTAGGAGTGTTTCCGATTGGCGGCCGTTACACAACGTGAAGTTCATTAATCAAAGTGCAAAGGCTGTGCCTAAACTTACTAAATTACAATACTTACGCCATAAACAATTAGAAAGAAGATTTGGATCGCAATGTTTTGAGCAAAAAGGTGCACTGTGCTCAAATTTTACATTTTGTTTTTAAAATTGGTAATTCTTTTGGGAAATTTTGAAAATGCTCAGTCAGCTGTGAATTTAACGGATGTCCTCCCATTTTCAAACAACAGATAACTAGATAACTAATATTCTCTCGTTTGCATCTTAAAGGTTACATTGATATCGACGGTCTGGTTTGGTATAGTCGGGGACAAAATTAGCCGACCAAATTGCGCGTATGTCAAGGCATGTCAATCAGCATGGCGCGGACTGTGATTGGTTTGAATGTGAAATATGGGCGGGGCATGTTCCAATAAAATATAT
>JAMKCH010008713.1:0-29620 GCA_023653785.1 Ophioderma brevispina
TCCATGGCTGTAAGATGTTGAATGGGGAACTGGAGAGTTAGCAGCGTATCGACAGAAAGTCGGCGAGTAGGCGCAGTCGCTGTCTACCGAGTTGGTGTTATTCTTTGACAGTTATAATGCGGCAGGTGCTTGTTGTCCAGAGGGCCTCCTTATCACTAGTTCGTGCGAGTGGTTGCTCCTCCGAAGTGCTGCAGGTTCAATGCTTGAAGCACTGGTGAAATTCAGATGGAGGGGGCCGGAGATGGCCAGCCAGTTATGGTTCTCAGGGTCTAGTTGAGTACCGTGTCCAGCTTTTGTGTGAGAGCTGTGGCACCATGTTGGGGCGGCATATTCAGCCAGTGCTTAGACTACAAGTGGAGGAGGCACAAGATCATCGGCGTAGCCATTGTCTAGATGTTGTTTGACCGTTGAGGTATACGCTGATATACAAGTTGAACAGCCTAGAGCCAATACAGACCTTGTGGTTTACCACCGTTCCTCAGACGATTTGCAGACGGAATACACTGCCCATCAATGGTCTTGAGAATAAAGCTACAGCTTGCAAGCATTTTACATATGAGTTGTACATGGTGACGATCCGGGATGTCATGAGAGCTTGAGGTCAGGCCCTGGCCTGGTGCCACACGGTGTCATATGCTGCAGTACGGTCCACCAAGATGACGCCTGCCTTGCGGCGCTTTTCAAAGCTTTCCTCCATATCATTTGTGAGTTTACAATCTGGTGGACAGTCCTCCGGCCACGGCGAGCCTGCTTGTTCGTCAGGGCGAGTGGGGTCGACGACGTGCTCCAGCTGGGCCAGGACCATCCTCTCAGGGAGTTGAAGAGGGACACACAGTAGTGATATTGGGCGGTAGTTTTAGGGTTGTCGACAGGCTTTTTGGTTGGGAGTGCGATGAGAGTAGCTATCCTCCAGATCTTGGTTAAGGAATGGATGGTACGGCAACATGTGTAGTAGAACTCCTGAGCATCTAGACATTTGGGCCGATTGCATCAGGAACTGTGCTGGTATGTATCAGGGCCCTGGGCCTTCCACTCTTTATTTGGCTAATAGCAGAGGTTAGCTCATTCTAGTGCGAAGGACGGAAGTGACCCCGTCCACGACGGGGGCTCGACGAAATTTGGTGATCTCGTTTTTGACAGAGGCGAGTGTGAATCCTATCAATGTCTGTGCAAACGCCATTTGCGAGGGTTGCCTCAGCAATTGGTTGGCAGTCCCAACGGAACATTTTGATGGTTTGGAAATTCGCCGGTTGAGGCGGTTTATAGTCTTCCAGGCCTTCCTGCTGGAGTGGGGAAGTCAATTTCCTTGGACCGTCTCCTTCCAGCGCTCGCGGCTCGTTTCCGTCAAGGAAGTGTCAGCGTCTGAAGCCGTGCATTGAAAGCTTCTTCCCCGGTTTCAGAATTCAGACGTCATTATAAACAGGATCAACTTCCTTCATCCCAGGAGGGATATAAACTGGCAACGGCAGCCAGCCACGTGGATGGAATGGTCTTCTTTGCTTTATTAATAAAAGAATTGCCACAGGGCTGTGTAGGAATTGTCAGGTTGGAGGAGGTTTTGTGGCAGGACGGTGGGTACTTCTGAATCCACCAGGATCTTGAACCGGTCCCAGTCAGCCTTGTGGAAGTTCCACCTTTTCACTGGCTTGTGGGTATAGGCTTAGCAAGGCTCTCCTGAGCGATCAGTGATGGTCTATTTTGAGACTTCGGAAATCGGTCGAGAACAGTACGGTGATTGGGGATGTTTGTCTTGTTTGCAAAAGCGAGGTCCAGGGTTTGTGGTTTGTAGACGTATGCCACCTTCCGGAGTTGAGGTGTCTGGTTGTTGGGTCGTGAATAGTTGTACAAACCGGTTTTGAGGCCCAGCCCTCTAGGGTAGCTCCATAAGGGTTTGCGTTTTCCTGTAAAAACAGGTAATTGTATGACTGTAAAGTTGCCGGCCATAAATGCAAGGTGCACCATAAGTTGGTAGAGAGGTTATGCTTGAGCAGGATTGTTTAGGTGGCTGTAGGACATTGGTGACATGAACACTGCAATTTTGGTGTAGTTGCCCTTCCAGGGTGGAGTCTGGCAGCGTGCAGGTTGGCAATTTGTTTCCATTGGGCGAGTTACTAGCAAAGGTGGCAATCCCGTGGGTAGCATTCTTGGTGTGTGCAGCTAGGGTGTAGCCGCGGATGTTCAGGATGGAACTGTCGGTAGCGTGTGTATTGGAGGGAAATCGCAGTGAATTTATGCGTATGGTGAGGTGTTCAATGATATTTATCTTTGCCTAGTGAAACTTCCACATTTAGTTGGAGAACTGAGATGCCATCTGACATGACATCTGGTGATCCCTGCCCTAAAAAGGGCACGTGTGCCAGACAGGCATCAGATAGTGTTCCTCTGACGGGGCATGAGTAAATACAGTGAGAAAAAAAGGACAACAGTGAATTAAAAAAAAGACAACAGTGAATTAAAAAAGACAAACAGTGAATTAAAAACGACAACAAGATTTAGGGCGTAGCCTCAGTGATTATCATTCGCCTGAAAATATCAGTTTACCGGGGGTTTCACCACGAGGGAGGTTGAGAATCTTGAACATACCTCTCAAGGATGGCCTTGCACAGCAATTTGAAAATAGGTCAACGAAATCTTAAATTACACATACGTCCCGGAACATACATACACACACACACACACACAGAATTTGGATTAGTAGTGCCTCCTGCACTCGGCAGGGACACAAAATCAATTCACAGTTGACCAACACTTTAATTATGTAAACTGTGAAAGTATATTGATGCCAGTATTGAAGATGATAGAGTGGCTATCAGTTTCAAATTTCCTGCTTACATCTAAAATTGGCTGGTGAAAAATTGAAACCACCTATGCAATTTCAATAAATCAAGGACTTCAGCATATTGCAAGTCAAGTAGAATTTTCCTCATAACAAGCCGTTAGTTCTTTCATCAACATTCAAATTATTAGGTTTGAATTTCTTTCAACAGGTTGCACATTTACAAAAGTTAGCCTTTTCTGAGGTCTGATTTATTGCATTCTGCCAAATTAGAGCATAAGAGGAAAGGTTAATATCCACAAGATTGCCTCAAAAGTGCATGAACTGCAGTGCATTGAAGCTTCAAAATGCTACTCTTATATTCAGATTCCCTGGGACTTATTGGATTCCTACATTTATTTACCCGAATTCTTGCTTGAAAGCACTGTGACAATATCCACAGGAAATATGTGAGGATGCTATACAAAGAGCAATCGGCACGCCCACAAACCTCATTGGTAAAACAGTTGAAGGGATTGTCAGTAGCATCGGTTATTGATCTGGCAACTTGATATTTGTTCTGTTGGGCATTTTGTGTATTTCTCAATCAATACCAGTAATTCCTTGAATATGGTGTCATAAAGAGCCTTTTAAATCCTAAAAGAATCTTTTTAAATTTAATAGTCTGAATATTAACTCACAGCTTTTTGACCCAATGCAAATTGTCTCTTATTTTAGAACAATTTTAAGCAGTGGCGACACAATTTTAGCAACTGATATAGGTAGGGGGCATGCAAGAGCTATTATCTCTGCAAAAAATCAGAAAAATCCATTGAGGGAATCTTGCAATATAGGACTACAAAGCTCATAATTTGTATGTTATAGTGCCCTCTATATGCCCATTTTCCATAGAAAGATGTGTAAAACTAGATTTTATGAAAAACCATATTTGCCTACAATGAAATTTCATAAAATTTACACAGGATGTAGTTAAAAGAATACATAATCCAAATTAGTTGTCAAAACTGAGTTGCCATTTTTGGTTTTATTCTGGTTTTGTCATAATAAATAAGACTTTCAAACAGCTGTGAACTTTATTTCAGACAAATTTAACAGTCATCTGTTCTCTTTGAGATTTCAGGATTTTATGGTTTTACATAAAAACACAAGCTTTTTGTGGCAGTATTAGATTCAAAATTTGAAGTCATTTCCATTGCAGTTTACATTCAAATCTATGTCACTTCCCTACAGCCCAACAACAGTATATTTAGTATTGCCATCAGTATATTTATTGTTGCCAACAAAAATTTTGGTTAGGTGCAGCACCATAGGCCAAAAAGTAGCCTAATTTTTACCTTAACCATTGATTTCTATGTGACAAAAATTCGCCGCTACCCATGGCACCCGCTGAAAACAGAACTTAGGAAGCACTTTTGACATTCAAAAATAGCCCAATTGGGAGGGTAAAGCACGGCATGGCAACACTGAGTATATCGATTTGTTTTCAATACCCAGTCCAGAGAAGCTAGTTCTGTAAATAGAGAGTTGCAATATTAGCTTCACTGCATTGATGTATGACATGCTGATAACATGGCATCCAAGTCGCTCAATTGCACGCTCTCCAATGACACCATCTTTTCCACGGATTCTTGAACTGGAGTGCCACAGAAAGACACGCCATTCTTATCCTTTTAACCAACTTTATTCCTTAATTGCAGACACTGTAACCATATTTCTCTACACAGTGACTACTCTACCACGAATGCAGACCGTTGCTAACTTATACCCTGGCCAGTCTGGCATAGAGATATCTCGTTGTGAGTCATTCATGTGTTATATACATGGCGAGCCATAACTTTCTTTCTTTCTCCTACTCGGGGACCCACCGTTCAATCAAAAGCTGGTGCTGGTTGTCTTTTTTTCCATGTGTTGCTTTCTATTATGTGTCACTAGAAATTCTTGTCTTGTGTCTTTAGAGCGCTATTTTGCCGTTTGCCACCCGCTGAAGCATCGCGCTTTTTCACAAATCTCTCCAAGCCAAAAAGTACATTGCCATCTCCTGGCGTGGCACTTTTATCCTGGCAGCAAACATTCTGAAGTGGGGGGATTTGACCAGTTACACCATCTGCAACCCAAGAAAATTTGAACACAAAACATGTCCATAGTTTCCACACTGCTTAACAATATAGCAAATGTAAAAATCGAAAGAACTACGCCATGGTAAAACTACTAACAACCGAAGTCATATCAGGGAATCGCAATTCCTGCCAACCTTTGCAACCACACTACTGTACCACTCAAGTTTTCAAAGAGACGGAAAGCGCAAAAACGTGCAGCCACCTTAAGACTTCGCAAACACATGTTGCAAAAGTCAGAGCCAAGTTGCTTACATGCTGATTGCTACTGGAGTTCTCTTTTTCATCTCGCCAAATTCCGTACGTTGTACAATATTCACGACGCTTGCACACATGCAGTATGGTCTCTCTTCTTCGGCAAACACCACTTATATGATTTGCCTGACCATGATCAGTCCGTTTGTTTCTATACTTAACTCCATACTAAATCCATATGTGTATGGTGGCAGGAGTCGCTTTTCTTTCTCTACAGACAGCTTTTCTTGAAGCCTTTGGTTTGTGTATTTCAAAAAGCACAAACCTGTAACAGAACATGCAGGGAAAGTTTCATTCAGTGTCCATAGAGTTTTACAAACGGAAAGTGTAACCGAGAGTCATCAATGATGCCTGTGACTTACTTCCATGGTATGGTGTTAGTTGGCATATTTGAGGGAAACCACTTATAGGTACAAGCAATAAATGGCATGGGATACTAAGTGATAATCCCATATCCTAACGTCCCTTTAACTGTTTACTAAACAGTTACATGTTATTGAAAACACACCTCGATTTAACAGAAAAATAATACAACCTCCTTTTTTGCAGGTGATTGCCAGGTATAGTTTTTTTTTTTCGAAAGGATGTTAGGGAAATAGGCCTATAGCCATTGGAATTTGTGTAATTGTTAAGGCCAAACCAAAAACAAGTTTGTATCCAGTAGGTAGTCCCAAACCTAAATGTAAATGCATTTTATTATTTTAATTTAAAAACTAACATCCTCTATTGACCTGATATATGGTCAGAATGGTCGGAGTTAAACCCTGATCTATTTTATTAGCCTAAATTGCATTTGTATAGGACATTGCCATTTTAATTCATTACCGAGTCCTGATACAGACGGGTCACTTTTTCCATACTCTTTATCACACACAACCTATTGACCTAGCCCCCCCCAAAAAAAGTATCTGGAATGTGGTTGATAACAGAGAACTTAGGGGGAAAGAGCTTTAATGTTTATACCTCTACCAGCTTGCACTATTTTTAGTAGAATTTGTGTTGCATTAAAAAACTAGAATTTCGCAGTTCACAGCTTTCACGCTCACTATATTAAAAGAATTTAAGCTGTGTGCCGCGCCATGCCCTTTTGACCTCGGACCATGACTTTGACCTCAACATATGAGGGATCCCATGGTGCACATATGCCAAAAGTGGGTTTCCATGAACTTCAACTTTTCAATTGAGTTCCAATTTTACATTTTTATCCTATTTTTCAACTTGACTCACATGACCTTTAACCTTGGTACATGACCTTTGACCTCATCAACATGAGGATCCCAATGGTGCATCTATGACCAAGTTTGGTTTCCAATTGCTTACTTTTCAATTGAGGTCAATTTAAAAAAAAACAGACAATTTGTGACCCACCACAAGCACAACGGATTTCTAAGTAGTCCTGCCAGCTGGAGCCGGCAGCCCCAAAAAAAACCAAAAAAACATTGGCATTACTAGCTAAAATGATATCCCCAGCTAAATATGACTGAAGTACTTTTTGCCACATGCTTCGTAGTTGGTGATAGTGTGAAATTGCTATGATATGGTCACTGAGATGCAATAATCCTGATGACCACCTAAACCCTGGTTTTGTTCCTTAAAGGTCAACGAGAGATTTTACATATAAGGTGTCCCGAAAATCGAAAGTACTGAATTTTGCCCTGGCGTAAAGCTTTCTATAAAAATATCCCCACCGGAAAGGAATTAATCTAATAAATGTTTCTTTGTACAAAAAATTGTGAAATTTAATTTCGTAATTCTGTATAGGAGGCAAATACAAAATTCCCTATGTTTTTATATTGAAATATAAGTAACTCAAATCGTCTTTTTTTCTTTTTAAAGATATTTTCTGTAGGCCATACAAGGTAAGACAATCTATTGAATGTCTAATCTATATGAAATTACTAATTATGACACAATATTTGGGTCCTCAAAATCTCTCGTGGCACCTTTAACTTGAAACTGACCCTGAAAACCCCGGATTCCCCGTCCTTAAGCTACCAACCTCTACCCACCATCAACCATTTAGCCTACTTTCCCTTTCAACCACAGATTCATGATAAAGTATTATTCACTGAGCCTGTCAAAATGAAAGTAAAATTTTGTCTGCACTGGAACTCCTGCAACTATGCCCTTGGTATTTTCAATTTTGGCTTTCTTGGGGGGGGTGGGTGGTTCAGACACGATCTGCTCTGATTTTGGGCATTTTGGGGATTTCCACACTGGAATCATTTAGGGAATCTTACATGTATTTCTATAGCACCTCGGTCTCAGCGACATGCAAAATCACCTTTTAAATCTCTTTCAATACCTCTTAGTAATATCATGATACTTTAGGAAAAAAATTGAGTTCAAAATCCTTCGGGGTTAGTGGATTAATCCCGCTGCAAAATAGCCCGCCCTCCCCTCCCTCCCCCCCTCAAAATCGATTATGTTTATTGCAGATTTTCATTGCACTACCTAGTGTTAAACAACTAGGCTGATACTAATTGGGCTATATGAAAGAACTGCAGAGTGGTATGTCCCGACCTTTGCCATAGACATCTATGCCCTTGTTTCTGGTAAAAAAGCATTGTCATGTCACTTCACACGTGCATTACTGACCTTGATGCCTGGACTTTGCCAAAAATGGTTCCCTGTTTTTGATAGATACCCTCTACCAATCGCTAAAGGGGTGCCAGAACACTACAGTGACCAGAGTATTGCCTCATATTGATTATTTTGTCTAACAAAATTTGTGTTACAAGCTAATGTTGAGTTACACTCACCAGTTCTCAAGCTGAGTTCCCCAGCAGTCCTATATAGACTTACTTCGTAAGTCAACAAGCAGATATGGTCTTCTCAAAGTTATTCATATGTAGACAGATTTGAAAACATACTTCCAGTCTTATTTTCTTATTCTTAAAGATGCGTTGTTTATATTTTATCCATTGATTATCATAATAGATTATATCCAATAATTTCATTATTTCGATGGTGCATTTGACATTTTGAGTAAATGTGATGCTATCCAAAAAAATTGGTCATTTGTGCGAACCGAATCAAAATCAATTTTCAATTTCAGTTTACATTTCTTTTCGGGCTTCCATTTTTACTGAACACCTCATCTCAGCCAGACTTACGGTTTTCCAAGTTGTGGTTATTTAAGCGTAGCCGAGAACAATTAATGAAACACAAAAGGAAGGGTGCACCTTAAAATTGGCTGTATCCTCAAATGAATATTAGTGACAAATGATTCATTGCACGGCAGTTCTAAGATATAGTATTTTTATGTCACTTAGAACAGGAATACAGGAAGGCAAGCATGAAATTGGTTATATCTCAAAAATCAATATTAGGACAAATGATTCATTGGACTTGCAGTTCATATATTTTCTTCTCAGTTTTGATGGGGGGAAAGTGGAGAGTTAAGATTGTTTGATCAGGTAAATTTATATATGTATATATCTATTGATATTTGTCTTCAATGATGTACACAGCACCGTAAAATGTGAGCTGTAATGAATAAATACATTTATTAATACACATATATTAAAAGGGAGATGGCCCAATTTAAGGATATGAAGTTTTTTCATCTTGATAGATTGGCTTTCACCCCCAAACCCCCTCTGTACATTTCGCACCAATTTGCAATCCATTTTCATGTGAGACTAAACGTGATTTTGTAAAGCCCATAGAATACTGTGTAAATTATATTGTTTTGAAACCAAAATGTGGTAACATTTTCGCTCCTACCTAACTTCCAACCAAAATCCTTGGCCTCGAAGATTTACAGATAAATGAAAAAAATAGTCGCTTTCTTCGGATACCAAAATGTTTACCAACTTCCGTAAAAATCTGGGCTCTTGGACAGCTATAGCGATCAGGGTCGCCATAGACCTTTAACATAAGTATTCTCATCATCTCGTATTAATAGTCCATCACAATAGTAAGAGTGTGTTAAAAAGAAATAATCTTACCTTGCGTATGCCTTCTCTGCAGCTCGATATAAGCCTTGTCCTTCTAGCAGTAATCCCAACATGGTATGGGCACATGGTTCACCTGGAGCACAATCTGTTACAATAATATAAAAAGAGTTTTAAAACAATGTTTAAATATGTTTTCCTAACCTTAATTCAAATTTGAAAAGACTATGTTTCAAATATACATTTACAAATTACAAATATACATTACAAATATACATAAAGTTTGTTGTAATAAGCGAAATCGGCATTACAGATTTTTGATGCATTGTGGGAAGGTTTTGCGAATTTTTAGGACTCCTGACCTTTGACAAATCAAGATTATGGTTTTAATAATTATGTTTTTAGAACTATTCCAGCAATATAGTCAATAAGAAATATGCCATAAATTATTTGAACTGAGTAAAACATGTTTTGTATTTTTAAATATCAAAACATATCTTAGAAGTATTTTTCGAAATTACCAAATGGCAATTTTCCTGAAATATTGACGGGGTGAAAGGTCAGGAGTCCTAAAAATAATACCGGAAGTTACAATGCCGATTTGGCTTATTATTTAAAGGTGCAACGAGAGATTTTGAGGAACCCAAATATTGTGTCATAATAGTAATTTCATATAGATTAGACACTCAATAGATTTCTTACCTTGTATATGGCTACAGAAATGTCTTAAAAGAGAGAAAAATGGTGATTTTTATTTGCTTCTATTTCAATATAAAACATAGGCCGAGTATTTTGCTCCTATACAAAATTAGATATTTCATAATTTTTGTACCAAAGAAACATTTCTCAGCTTAATCCTTTTAGATGGGGGTAGTTTTGATGGAAAGCTTTACATCAGGGTTAAAATCAGTACTTTTCGATATTTTAGGGACACCTTATAAGTGAAATTTCTTGTTGCACACTGAATATTAATAATGCCAGAAATTCACTGATACACAATCAAAGCATAGTTGTAGTCATATGCCTACCGGCTATTCATCCCTTGTATTGTAATCATTTCAATATTGGTTTTATTTTTTTTTTTCAACTAAAATTTTATCTGCCAATCAAAATCATACCATTTTAAAAACCTGTACTTCACATCAGGGCTGAGCAATTGGCATTCACTACAGCAACATATTGTGCATATTGCAAGCAAGAAAGATAAAATGATACGATGTGGAAATGCTTGACATCAATTCCACTTCCAAATTCAGAATATAACGGCTCACACCTTAAAACCCCTTGGCTGAGAGCAATTTCAAGATTACCAGTGACCTGATGCGGCCAGTGACCTAGACTGATGCTGGTAATCTTTCTCATCAAATTCAATGTAGACCTCTATGGTAGTCGTCTACCAACAAGTTCTCATGATCCTAAGCAATGGTGGTTCTTAAGACCGGACATTTCCAGAAAGATCACCGCATTTTGTTCCACAACCCTGTTTTTTGCATTTTTGTATGTGTATCAATGTCATTATCAGATCACCACCTGAAGTGAATAAACCGCGTATGCCGTCTTTTCATCTTTCGTGCATGCCAGAAAATCAAAGCATGCCTTTTCTATTTGATGTAAAATTTATAGCGCATGTTAAACGGAGATTTTGGTGTTCTGTTTTACTTGCGTTGTCGCAATTCACCATGGAAACGTTCTAAATGTGTCTTTCTCAAAAATTCTCCTCCTTTCACTTAAGATAAGCGCCCAAACTTTTGTACAACATCACAACAGCACCCGCAATTCACAGACATGATCACAACGATACTGCTTGGCCATTTGTGATGGCAACTGCTACCTTCATGTGGAACCCTTCATGCTAGCCAAATTAAGTGTGCTTCATTCAGAGTCTATCCCATATGCCCTAATGCATTTTGTTAGGGTGCCCTATTTTTATCTGGGAACCTGTACCGAGCCCAAGTATGTCTAAAAAACATACAATTATAAGAGGGTATTTCTTTACCAGAAACGTTATTTTAAGATAGCGGCAATCGTCCGCCAGGTTACAAGTAGGGCACGTGTTGTTATCGAAATGCACCTTTTGCCGTATATTGCAACATTGTCTCAGTTGTTTTGTGTCATGATATCTTCTTCTATATTTCGTACAGATTAACTTCACACACCGCGAAAAAGTACTTTGTCAATTGCCACGTCGACGATGCCCGAACGAACAACAAATTTTTTTTGTAAACATGAACTCTGTGGTCAAGTTCCCGGATTTTGGAATGGGCACCTCGTGAGATGCATTTATGGTGGAATTGTGCAAATCGTCTATAGTGTCACTCACCTAACATATTGTCAATGGCAACCATGGCGCAGTAACAGCATCATCTGGTACATGTTTGAATCGTGTACAAATCAGACTTCGTGTCTATTTGACATCTAATAGGTCTCCACACACACCCGTGGGCATACCAATAGCTGCTCCTCCAGCGCATACTAAAGTATACAAATCTAACCTCTTAACTTTTGAATAAGTTGAATGGTTGAGGGAAAGGTAGTATATTATTTAAAACGACCTATCAACCATTGGTGTCATTTGTGTCACGAAGACACTTATTTCAATTCACTTTTTTTATCACATACATGTTTAGAGGTTATACAGCCCGTTTTAGACAACTCAGGAGGAAACCCGAGTACCCGGATATAAAACCTTCAGAGGCCCAAGATTGACTTGAAACCAAACGCACATGAAATTGCTAAATGACCGAGGGTCGAACCTGGAACCACAGTGGTGCGAAGAAGCGAGGTGAAAAAGAACCACCAAAAACCCCTTAAAAAAAACTGCGCTAAATCTCCCTTTTTATTAATCCCGATGACAAGACAAGGGACCCAGGAGTAAAGCGGAGAAAACCTGCGATGCTGAGTATTGACCGTAAACCTAATGCAACATTACAACCCCCCCCCCAATAGAGGTAAAAATAGATTTTCTACAAGATCCATTAATCACACACACGTGTTGAATCACAATAATCATGCACGTTGGCAACTCATGTACTGCCCAAAGTTTCAATATTTTTCTCTTAGCATATCATAGTAGCCAGAATTGATGTTAATACCATTTTTGTTGCATTGTAATTCAGATATTTTCTGGGAACCAAAGTATTTCATGTCAACTTGTATAGATATCATTAACCGTGTCTACTCATGGTTTTCTGCATGATTCTGAGCAGACCCTTTAACGGTAGTTCAACTCAAAACTGCATATGGGGTTTTTTTACCCCTTAGTTTTTCTATTTTTTTTTCATTCCAAAATCCTGTTGTCATGATACACTAGCTAGTTGATACTCTAGATTTTCTATCTACACCGACAGCCTATACTACAAATGAGGTACATATTTTGTCATTAGCATGTGTACTTGATTGGAAACATGAGCTAGCCAAATTTTGTGTCGATTCATTTCTGGGAAAGTGTGTTGTCGACAAAGCCCCATAAATATTTTGTACTTATATACAGGCAGGTTCTCGAACCACAAAGTCCCCCGCCCAGTGCAGTAGCTAAAGCACAAGAAGCAACAATTTAAAGATCTCAGGAAGCTTGTGATGGAAATAAGTGGTTCTTGAACCACGTGGCTCTTCCATTGACACGACCTTCAAATTTTTGTCACTATAACGTTGCCACAATGCACCAAGGTTCAACTCCTACCACATGATTAGTGTTGACCTTGAATGACCACCACATGACTTCAAAAATTTGGCATTGATGTTGACCACATTCTAGGTTTTCATGACATACAACCATTTTCAAAGATTTGACCGTTGAATCCTTTACAGAATACCAAACTTTTTGGCACTGATGGTAACCACAACACCACCCACCAAAGTTTCATCCTCCATAACACATGTTAGTGAGTTTGGCACTTGGATACCCCACATGACCTTGAAAATGACGTTCCAAGTTTCAACACTGAAATGTTGACCGAACCCACCCAGTTTCATCCCCCTACCACATTGGATCTTGATTTCAACCTTAAATGACCCTGCATGATGACCTTGAAATTAACCATACAATTATTTGGCACTGAAATGAATGAACCCCACACCCACCAATTTTTCACCCTCCCCCAACATGTGAAGTGATTTGAACCTTGTAATTACCACCCGCATGACCTTGAATAGGACCTTCAAAATTTTTGGTACTGACTGTTGACCACACCCCCCAATTTTCATCCTCCTACCACATTTTAGTGAGTGACCTTGATGACCCCCCCGCATGACCTTCGAAAATTAGGCACTGAATGTTGACCACGACCATGGAGGCCCAATTTCATCCGTTCCTCTCCGTCTCCACCTTTGAAGTGATTTGACCTTGAAGGACCCCCTTTAATGACCTTCACATGACCTCAAAAAAAGTTTTTTGGTATGGAATTTTGACCACCCCCAATTTCATCATCCTCCTAAATACCAAATGTTTAAGTGAGTTGAACACTTTGAATGAACCGCGCCCCGCATGACCCACCTTCCACAATTTTGGCCCTGAATGTTGACCACCACCACCACGGTTTGCACATTACATCCTCCTACAACATGTAGTGATTTGACCTTCGATGACCTTGAACTGACCTTCACACAATTTTTTGGTAACTGAATGTTGACCACACAAACCCACCAATTTTCATCCTCCAACCACATGTTTTGTGATTTGACCTTGGATAACATCAATGCCCTTGAAATGACCTCTAAAAATTTTGGTACTGATGTTGACCACACCCCCGCAAGTTTCATCATCCTCCCTATCACATGTGTAGGTGATTATCTTGGATGACCTCAGATTACCTTTAATGACCTTCAAAATTTTCGGCACTATGTTGACCACATACCCACCACTTTTTCACATCCTCCTACCACAGTTATTGATTGCACCTTGGAATGACTCACATAACTTGAAATGACCTTCAAAATTTTCGGCACTGATGTTTACCAAACCCACCAAGTTTCATCATCCTACCAACAAAGATTTTCTAAAGCAATTTACACTACTAAAACTCCATTTTTGACCCCATTTTTGACCGTTGACGACTGCCACCTGACTCATCGCAGGCCTACTTGAGTGACTCTATGGTGCGAAGATGGACACCCCATACTTGCTCCAATCAAAAAGATATCTCGTGTTGACAACGTTTATTTATAGCGATTACCCCTTTTTTTGCCCAGATTTTGACCCTATTTTTGACCACATTTTGACCCAGTCACATGACCCACTTGTATCCCACCCACCGCCTGCTTGAGATACATCTATTTTGCCAAGATGGCCTTTCCTTCCAAACATGCTTAGATCCAAAGATAGCGCGTGGGACGCACACACAAACACAGACCGCTACATTTCTATAGTCCCCCCCTTTCCGCAACAAAAGTTTCGGGGGAACCACAACAACACATTACAGTGTTATAAAGCCTTTACCCTTTAATTTCTCTTTCTCTAACCCCAGAATAAGTCTGCTGTCATCCATTGTACTCCTAGCGAACTATACTTCCTCCAGCTCCCCATTTCACACTTAGGAAGAGAGTCAGCGAGGTTAAGTGCCTTGCCCAAATACAGAATAGGGGTTTTTCAAGCTAGAACCCCGCAACATGCTAACTACAACAGAATTTGCAGCTTTACGCATACAAATAGAAGATGTCCAAATGGAAATGCCAGAGTGAATTCAGGTCCAAGATCATACACTTGATCTAACTTAAATGGTTGGGAGTCCGTATTGTGTCTAACAGGTACCATGGTTTCTTCTTCACTGCCAATAGTCTCAGCAATCAGGCCTACATACAACGGAGCAAGTGAGATGTTAAATATGAAGTTTAATATATTTTCTGGAATATTACATTTTTCCCCTTTTTAAATGTTTAACTACCTTCATCAGAAACTCACATTGAATTCTCCAATGTAAAGGTTGCAGGAAAGTTATAATACCTTCAATTAAACATTAACCACATTAACAAGAAGTAGGGCAACCCAAGAAAACCAATAATTGGTATTAAAAAATCTGAACAAAAAAAAGCTTAAAATTCTCATGTGCCTGCAAAAATAGCTCAAGTTACAGGATCACAATAACAATATTGCAACATACATACCTGTCCAATCCAGCACTGTACCTAGGCAGGAATCCAGAGCCGAGAGGGTCTGAAACTTGATGAGCAATCTCTACCTTGCCATTCTCAGGTAAAGAGTTCCCATGTTAGTCCAGCACTACAATTTGTAAAGAGAAAGGAAACCATATTTGGTGATTAACAATGAGACAAGTTAAAGCTTGTCCCTCTTGCTGAAAATTAACCTAATTCTTTTGCATAAAACAAACGTTTGTCTCAGCAATCCACATATCTTTACATCAGATTTCATTCATATTTTACTTTGACTTTGTTTTGGAAATGTCATGAACAAAAATGGGACATTATGGTCAATTAAGACACTATCATGATTTGCTAAATCAGCACATCAAAAAATCATCAAAAATCAATTAGCATTACTTAACAATACTTGTTTATCCTAACTACCCTGCAAATGATAGACCAGAAGCAACCTACTAAGGACAAGCATCGGAGATTTTTAGTCCAGTACGGTCCGAACGACTCGTTCTACCACCTTATTTAAATGGAGAATCTGTATCTTGGAAGCACTGCCGTTTTTCTTCCTTTTCTTAAAATTTTAAAAAAAAAAAAAAAAAAAAACTTAATGAGAATTCTACAGACTTCTCCTTCACTTTGAAGCTATTCCTAGCAATTTCAATATTTTTCAAATCACTGATAGTGTCTTTGAGCAGTTGGGGGGGGGGGCGAATAGCATAATGAAGAAATCCTGCATGGTACATAGCTTTTTTTTCATTACTAGAGAGAAAGTGCATGCATTTTTGGCAAAAGTCTTTGACATCCTTTTTTAGAGTCTACTGTACGAACTACAATCCTGGCAAAACTTATTTCGAATATCCATTGAACTCTTGCATGTGTTAATGTGTCATGCCTAGATGGGGTAAACATTCTAAATGTGATTGATTTGTTAAAGTACATTTTTGAGACCACTTTCAAATCAAATCTGAGCAAGTTTCAGTCTTTTTTGTGAACCACTATTGGCCTAAAAGTTTTTTTTTTTGATATATCCTCTAAGGAATGTCCTAAATAGTACAAAATATTGGCAAGGTTTTCAATATAATTTGACCAATTTGACATTGGCCCTGTACGAACCTCATGCCCTCTTCGCTGCCTGAACCATTGGAGTTGACATTGTGTCCTGGCCTTTTTGGAAATCAGTGCTCGAAGCCACTTCTTCTTCAAATTGCCATAGGTACTTACAGCAATGCACAATTTTTTAAATTTCACATACATCATTCCCCACTAATGTAAACAAAGGTTGTAGTCTTGCTTTTGGTGATGCTCTTTTCCTTCACTATCTGATTCTAATGACCTTTAAAACTTTGGTATTTGATTTTAACCCTACCTTAACATGCAAGTCTCTATAGTGTACCTACGACCTGAGTTTGGTGGCAATGGAGTTAGGTTGTCCATGCCAAGCATTTGAAAAAAAGGTTAACTGAAACATTAACCATAACCACATACATACCCCAGATGGACATACATACACACATACATACACACAGATGGACATACAAAATTAGGAATTACTGTGCCTTCTGCATTCTGCAGATTGACACAAAATAAGCTTTTGGTGAAGAATTTTGGCCAAAATATTTCCTATGCCAAAAACTTGAATGAGGTGTACTAACGGATAAGCGTTGTTTATAAGGTATCCAGAGTAACTTTTGTGGTAAATTGTGAACCATTTCTTTAAAACACAATGCACACTTTTTGCAACAGAATGCCGTACAAAGCAACTTTATACTTTCACAAGAAACAAGAAGCATTAAATCATTATCGAAAATAACTTTATTAATTAATTAGATAGGTAGAGATCCGTTTCAGAAAATGTTTTAATCCAGTCACGCAACGAAGACTCTGTTATCTCAACAGAAGAGCATTCCATAGTTTTGGAATGCTCATCGCAGATGGAAACATTCCCCAGGCCTTCCTTTCTTTTCTTTTTGAACATGAATCACAAAGGCGGGCAATATCAGAGGCGGAGCAAATTGTTTGTCTATAATAAAGGCCAATCTCATAATTACTGATCTGCAATTTGATGGTATCACCTACCATCATGGAAAACTAGGATTCGCAGTTCTCCTTTTTGCGCTCTCCTATATTCAAGAACATAACTTGTGGGCTGCCTTCAACATATATCTATCAGGTTTACCTTTTAGGTTTGGCTTTTTGATGACTAGGGCAAACAGCACATCCATCCCTGGTCGTCTGGTGATCATATACTCCTTTGAAGCCAGTGATCCTTCCAGCATAGCTGGCACCCACAAATCGCGTATAACCCATAACTTTAAATACAACCATTTGCTACATTGCTCACGCCTGGCCAGAGTAAGACCCTATTATCACCTCAATTGAAAGCCCACCCACGGCATCCATTTCCAATCTACCGCCTTCTCCCCCCCCCCATCGATCAATGGCGGGGGATTTTGCCGCGCCCGACGGATGATGATGATACCTTTCATTCACCATTGTATCATGGGGTGGGGCCCGGGGGGGGGGGGGGGGGACTCCATCTTGGAGAATGACATGGGCATGTAGGCTGTTAACATGACCCCCATTTCACAATCATTGCTGTCAACCCACGACCCCAATATTTTAAAAAATTTTTTATCAAACGTCCCCAAAGACCCTAATTTTTGACAAATTATGAAAATTTACTCCAAGCCCCTATTTTGAGTGAAATTACCCTCGGAAAAAATTCTAAAAAGCAACCACTTGGGAGAAAATTTTGCAATTTGTCACCTGAAAACCCCTTATTTTGGGCAATCATTGCTGTCTTTCACCAAGACCCCTTATTTTTTTTAGTCCTCATCACCAGATTCCGGCCCCTGCGTTTCGAAGCGCCAGTCTTACACTGGTGGGGGACAGTTTTCTAAACATCATTCCCAAGTGTTCCAACCATTATTTGGAATATTGATGGGAGCTTGATTGTGGATCATTAAAATATTACAAAACTTTAAGTACACCTCTTTGGTTGACTGGAAATCCACTACAGGCATCCCTTCAATACAGAGAGACAATTGTCATCACAAATAATCCTCCCCCTCCCCAATTAAATATATAATAGATAACTATCTTCAAAAAGGAACTATTTGTTTACTGCAAATAGAGTTAGTCACTTCATGACATGCTTTATTACAATTTTTCACAAATTTTGACCTGAGCACACAAACTTCTTGTACGTGCATGAACTAAGTTCCCAATATAATAATCAATGGACCTGTACACATTGCCAGACCCTAGTTTCCACCATAACCTTATGAACACAAGCTAACCATTCAAACAATTATTTATGAAATGGTCTTTTACCTTGCTCTTTTTTTCATTAAATTTGACAAACCATGAGATTGTCCTATTTTTTTATTAAACCTTGAACTGAAGTAAATTTTTCACACACAGACCTAAAGTTCACTGACCTGTGACCTGTTAATCACTATTTAGCGGAATTTTGTATTGAGTAAAATACATGACAACCACACCACACAAATGCAAGCAGAGGCTTTAATGCTTTGAGACGGGTCTTCCAAAGTAAACACTGAAGTATGTCGTCTTTACAAGCCTATTACAATGTATTATGATTAATTTTTTAATCTTGAAAATATTGTTAAGAAATCTTTTTGTGCATCCTAGAATATAACAAGGTTGATCATATTTTCAGTTTTGTTTTTTTTTGCTTAACCAAGTTGCATACCTGGTCCTCACAAACCAACCCCGCCAAAACTGCTATTGCCTGTCATTTCAGAACTTTTTTGTTTTTGAAATTTTCCCTGAATCACTCATTCAAATCATAACCTTTTCTTAATCTGCATATAACATGAATATTTTCAGCATCCTGTTTACAACATGTTTACATTTTGTATTCAAAATCTCATTTGGGTTTTGGCAATCTATCCTTTTTATCTATGTTTCCATTTTTTTTTCATAACTTTGTGTGAATTTTTATTTTATTTAGAGTAGGTTTTAGCTTATGCTTAAAATTTGTTGAATGTTTCTATTTTGGTTTTGTTTTTTTTTGTTCTAGTTAGCCATTTTTTAAATCTATAAAGTCATTATCTATGACATATTGTTTGATTTTAAAATTGTACATATTGTTTTTTACCTTGGTTGCGTTGCGTTTTTGGTCTTTCCATTTTTATCTATTGGCCAAATTTATCAAGTGATTTTCGCCTAATTTGCTTTTTTCTGTTCTTTTGACGAGATAAGCCCAATCTTGTGGATATTTTTTTAATTTGGTAATTTTTTGTCAGTTTCCTTGTTCTCCACTTTTAATTTTTTCAACTAGTATTTTTCACTCAGCAGCCAAAAGTTCACTGACCTGTGACCTGTAATCACAATATTTACGGAGTTTGTATTTATCCAAATGCAGTGGAGACTTACCTGCTTTTTGTGCCTGTTTCCTTGTTCTCCACTTTTAATCAATTGTTTTGAACCCCTTACATTATCTGTATATTCTGTTTAAATTGGTTGTCATTTTAAAGGCCCATGGTCCGATCGCTAATAGCCTCGTCGACAGAACCGCCCCATATTTTATACCGGAAGTGGTCACATTTTGGTATCACAGAAGGAAGCTACTATTTTTTCCTTTTCTCATTTACCCTTTGGTTTGGAAGTTTATTAGTTCACATCAAAACGGATTGAAATTTGGCACAAAACTATTACAGAAGGGTTTGGGGTTAAGCCAATCTTATTAACATGAAATTTCATTCCTTAATCGACCCATATCCCCCTTTAAAATGTTACCGTTCCTTTCTTTAAAATTTTGGGCCACAGACATGGAGGAAGAACATATTGTTTTTAAACATGTTAAAGACAAACTATCAGTGATTCCTCCGGATGAGACAAAATATTTTAAATTTGGCCAAAATAGCTTAAAAAGTGAAGGAAATAAATCTGATAAATCCTCATAAGATACTTTTTACAACTAAAGAATCGACAGAAAAGGAAGAAACGGCAGGGTCCAAAGATACGAATCTCCATTCCAATTACTTTTTGTAGAAGTGTCCGTTCGGACATAATGACTAAAATATCCGATTTTGTACTTATTACTGCTTCTGGCCTTATCAGTTGCAGGGCTGTTAGGGTACCTGTAACTTTGTTACAGACATGCAAAATCTGCTTTTTGATGATTTTTTTCATTTTTATCCGATTTAGCAAATCAACTGATAGTGCCTTTTAACTTGTGTTGAAATACAGCTAAAGTATTATCATTATTATAATGGAGTCTTTGCTATCACACATGAGCCTCCTTACTATAATTTTTATGTGTAACAATACAATGTTTGTTCTTCAATAGATCTAACTACCATTTCATGTGGCAAATTGAAGGGATTTTTGTTCATCTGTGGACAGTAGAAACGAGTGTTAGAGAAACAAACATGGAATTAGTAGGTGCTAAGAAATGAATCAGATAGGATAGTGGAATCTGTAAAAGAAAGAAATGAATCTGTGAGTGACAGAAATGAAGCTGGGAATCAAATTAATGAAACCTATTGAACAGAATGAGCGCTGTGAATAGCCAAAATGAACCTGCAAAGTGAGCCTGAAGTCAACACTGAATTAGAACAGAAACTTAACCTGCAAATATAGAAAATGAGCTTGGTAATTACAGAAATAAAGTGAATCACAAAAATGAATTCCTCAATGGCAGAGAAATGAACCTGCAACATCCCGCACAAGGAGCTGGCAAATTATTAGGTAAAGAACACTGTGAATGGACAGAAGTGAGACTTGCAAATCTACATTTTAAAATCCTTGACTGGCAGAAATTAACCTGCCAAATCCAGAGAAAAGAGATGGAAAAGATGTGGTTAACACCAGAAATACAACCTCGGTGAATGATGCGATGGAGCTGCAAATCTGACTGACAGAAAATCAAGCTGGGAATGAGAAGATCGGATTGTAGGCAACATGCAAGAGCCTGAGAGGACAGAATTGAGGCAACGTGCAAAGAATTTGGGAGGAATTTGGCATGTCATTATCATGAGGTCATTCCGCAGTTGCATTGATCGTTAGAGAGGGTAATTATTCCGCTGTTTTATATCCTTATCAATTATCAACACTGTCAAAATTCTGGTATTAGAAGTTTTGTATCAATTCTATATTAGCCCTGCTTTTCAAAGTATGTTTGGCTGGTGAGCAAAACAGTGCCAATTATAAGGAATAATGATAGCAAGTATAATTTACCTCCTACAGATGTGGTCCAAAAAAAAAGTTTTACACTTTGTTTGTTACCAAATTCCAATAAGTGTGTAGACATATCAAAATAGTTTGAGGGGGGATATCATTAACTACAAAATATCTTGATGGAACCTGGTGAAAACGGCATGAAACAAAGCTGAAATGGCAAAATGGCCACCATCTAGAGAAGAAGGGCAAAAACCACTTTGTAACACGCAAGTCTATGGCACTCTGTGGCAGTATGAATTAATCCAGATTGATACACACACTGAACAATGCACCTTGTCATGGGGCTTGGGGGATATTAGTAATTAAACCACAAAGGTAAAGAAATACGGCACCTCAAATATTCAAGTTTCTCTTATAAAATTTAAAAATAACGTTGCAATTTTCTTCTTATTATCGTGTCCTAAACATTTGGCAAATTTGAAATGTACAAGCAGTCTTGATCAGTTGTGACAAGAAAAACGTGCAAGTTTGCTTTCAATTTCAATCCATCCCCAATTGAAATTCAACTTCAATTATTATGTAATTGTGCATTCCAAGTTTGCAGTTTCAGTGGTTGAGAGATTCTCTCATTCATTTTCAAATGGTAAACACATCACACAAACTCGAAAGGGGTGGTCAGTAGTTTGTCAAATGAGTATGCCACAGTTCACGCATGGTATTGATTTCTGTTAACCATAATGGTTTCCCCACAGACTTACGGGTGTGCAAAGTGGTTTTGACCATTTTCGATACAGCCGCAATTTTGTTATTTGAGCTTTGTTTTACAATTGCGTTTTCACCCAGGTTCTCACAAGATAATTGTGGTAATAAATATCTCAAAAAATTGTGATGTGTTCACCCACTTTTGAGAAAATAGCAGAAATAACAGTGTTAACCTTTTTTGGGACAATCTGTAGAGTAATCAAAAAAAAAAACTCATGCACTACACCTTTTTTTAGTGGATGGGACAAACAAAGTAAACAAGAAACCAAAAAACTATGTTGTGAAACTCGCCTGCTATTGTATTCATCCCACAGAAAACCATGCTTTGTCTTTTGGTTGTGCACGACAAAAAACAATTCTAAATCATTTAAAATATTATTACATAAAGATGCCGTATTTGGCTTATTACTCAGTGTGATTAATTACATGATTAATTCATTCCTCCAAATATGCAAGAAACCTGGGTTTGAAAAACTGATGGCACTCTTCTAGATAACGCCATGTTTCAGTTGATGATTTCATGGTAGCATTGGAGAGTACTGGTATCTGCTTTATACTGCAGTGAGACTTGAGCATAAACCTTTGCAAGAAAACCCTCAAGTGGCAAATTCTTAAAATTAGCATTTGGAAATCGGGCAAAAATACCTTATGAAATAATAAAATGTGTAATTTCAAGAAACCACAAAAAGGAATCAAGTTTAACCTAAAATCTCATATTGGAAATGATCATCACAGCATATACAAAACTGGTCTGTGAACCTGTAAACAGTTTGATTCTTAGACAGTAAGTTAACCAATTGCAATTACCCTTACACAATGGTTGGTTCTGAAGGGAGACTAACTGTAGACCTGAGTTATAAACCATGGTTAGTCCTACTAGAGGGGACCTTTTTTTCTTACAACTACTTACCTCTACAATTGTGCTGTCAACGGGTAGGAAAATTCCCTCATTATGGCTGTTCCGTCCCATCCATGAAGAATTTTCCTCACCCGTTACTTTAACTTTCACAGTATTTTGAAAGGAACAAAAGGGGTCCCCGTCTTGTAGACTCCCTGGTTTTAAACCCAGGTCTAAAGTTAGTCTCCCTTTCAGAAATTCCCAGCCCATGATTATATTACTGACACGGATAAAGAACTCCTATAAACATAAATTAAAACTGCCATGGATAGGGTACATAATTCTAATTTTTTGGAGTGATGACAATAAGGCATAAAAAAAATTTGTTTGTTTGGGGGGCGTACCCGACCGACCCTAAAAAACCTCCGACTCTAAAGTTTTTAAATGCAATTAGCACAAAATAACAAAAAATATTCGGGCCGACCGACACATTAATTCTCATCCATCAATTAAATCATTTTATTTTACCAACACAAGCACAAAAAAATAACAAAACAAGACCATAAAGCACTACAACAAGTAAATAAAAGATCTTTGCTATGTCATTGAAAAAAAGCTTTAAATACTAGCACTGTATTAATTTTTTAGAGTAAAACATTAAGAAGACATTCTAAAAAAGGATAAAAAAATCTGACCGATCCCGACCGCCCAGAACATTTTTTTCTGTCTATGCCAACAAACATTTTTTTATGGGCTCTAGTGTTACATGGGTCATTCCATGCCACTCAACAATCGATTACACACCATCCACCTCACTGGATTTCTCTTCTCCGCTTTTTGTGTATTGAAAGATATTCATGAGAAACTACTGAAATCTTTAAATTGAGCTCTGTACCCCTTCTTTTCATTTTTCAAACACGCCACAGCATCAATTTTTAATTTGAGGGGGGGTCACCTCAAAACCGCTGTACTGGTGTGAAATTCAATATTCAGAGGACCATAATTAAAGAACTACAAACCCTCAGATCCTTCAAACTTGGCATTCTGGATAACCTTTTGTTGCAGAGTGCACATATGTGAACAGAAAAAATGCACCATTGCCCAAATTTAAATTAGAGTGGGTCAAAAATGGCTCAAAACCACTCGGACCACACTTTAGGGGGCCATAAGTCCAAAAAGTAAAAGTTGGCATAACTTAACTTCAAATTTGGGCTGGTAATAGCTAATCTTAATACTACCCGTGTGTACAATCTTATACTTATATCAGCTTCGTTGCAAGAGAGATATCTGGTCGCAAAAAGTAAAAAGTCCAATTTGAACCCTTGACTTGGCCCCCACCCCCTAAAAACGCATGTCAGAACTCGCAAACCAAATTCTCTTTTGAAATATTTGGGGGGGTCCTTGCTTAATATTTTTGAAAGTTTCATTGTGTGTCTAAGTGGTCTTTCTATAAGGATTGGGAAAAAAAACGCACCTTGCCCCAATTTAAAATAACAGGGGGTCAAAAAATGGATCCAAACCATGGGAAAACCCATACTTGGGGGTGGTGGGTCCATAAGTCAAAAAGTACAAGGATAGAACTTCCACTTTGGTTCGGGAGGGGAGCCTAATATTAGGTACTACCTGTGTCCAAAATTTCTTATAAATCAGCTTCGTTGAAGAGATATAGATGTCGTTACAAAGTAAAAATTCCAAATTTTGACCTGGACTTGGCCCCCCACATAAAACAAAGTCAGACATTTCTGCACCAAATTCTGCTCGAAATATGCTTGGGGGGGGTACTTGCTTATATTTTGGCAAAGTTTATTGTGGTGTTCTAAGTGTCATCTATAAGGAATGGTCTTCAAAAAGGCCTACTTCATGTTATATTCAGCTTTTTTGAAGAATTCCCATTGAAACACACAGGGAAACCGAACTTTGCAAACTGGGTGTTAACTTGCACAAGTTCCACGTTTATAATAATTCAATTAGGATAATTAAAGTACTTATAAATCCTACCAAACAAGACACCAAGCTGAAAATTGGGTTCCAACCTAGATCAGGTGCTAAATAGGTGATAATATTGTTTCAATGTCCATTTTAGAGTTCTACAGGTCAAACTTGGAGTCCAGTCTTAAAACTGCACTTGAATACCCAGGTTGCAAAGTCAGAATTCGGTGTACATTTCAATGGGATTTTGTTGATATCAGTAGAAGTTAGATTTACTTTGAAGCCTGTTTACATAAATAAGGCAGTTGACACCATGTTCGAAAACTTGCACACAACTTCAGCGGGGGCCCTATTGAAACAATTATTTCAAAGAAGAAGTTGGTGCAAAATGTCTGACATTGATTTTTAGGGGGGTCAAGTCAAGGTAATTGAATTTTTGTCTTGTACGACAAGCTATATCTCCTCAATAAGATTGTCTAAGTATAAATTGTACACAAGGGTAGTATGCAAGAGTAGCTTTTCACCAGTCCAAATGTGGGAAGGTATATCACTTTACTTTTTGACTTATGGACCCCAAAGTATGGTCCGAGTGGGTTTTTGGGCATTTTGGGCCCTGTAACTTACATTGGAGCAAGGTGGCTTTTTTCTGATCCATATTTGCAATTTGCAGCAAAAGGTAATCAGAATACAAGTTTTTGGGAAGGTCGAGGGCGTATTTCTTTATATGGCCCTCTGAATATGAATTTCACACCGGTACATGTTTTGAGGTGACCACCCCCCTCAAATTTATAAATTGCTTTGTAGGGGAAAAACGAAAATAGTACAGGAGTAAATTTCAGGATTTTAGTTTATCATGAAGATCCTCATACACAAAAAAAGAAGAAATCCCTGCCCGGTGACCTGCCGTCGTCCTACTCCAATCCTCTGTTGCTGCCTTGGGAAGGAAGACCCACGCTGCATGTACCGACACTGGAATCCAGTGATACTTATATAACTACTTTTATTCATTTAACCTATATAGAAATCAATGAAAATGAGCATAAGGAGAATGCAGATCACCTCATACCTCACATTGGAAGACCTATTCAAAGGTGAGGGTCAGCGGGTTGTATTGAGCAATCCCCACCCAACCTCCCGCACCACATTTGGAAATTTCATCCAATTAGGTAACCGTGATCCCACAAAAATCCTCACGACATGAACGCATAAAAATATGACTTTTACACTCATTTTAGCCACAAGGTGCTAGTACTTAGAATTTTTGCATGATTATGAAATGTCCTTGGTTATAAAAAATTCTTGAACTTTTTATCCTAAGTACTGACACATGTTTTGTACAGTTCAGTTATAGCACAGTGCATGCATTGTGGGATGATTCAAACACCCTCTGGGTGAGGTAAAGGTGCATTTGTGATTCAGCAGCTTTCGGTTTGATTAATGGTTTATAGATATTATATCCTGGAGAAAGATTATGCACAAAAATCAAACTGATTCGGATCTTGCAGTTTGCATATTAGAAATTGCTTGTTTCACACGTCATAGGCCACTGTACTGTAATTGTCTGTTTATGGACAGAAAATACGGAAATCAACAATTTCTTCCAGATACGACCGAATTTGCATGTAAGATTGGTACACATGGATTTACTAAGGCTACAGTCAGATGATATAAAATATCTACTAAGTTTGAGGTAAGCGGGAATTGAGGTGGTGGATACGAAATGCCCCTTAATGAACCATCAATCAAGTAGTCAGAAGCCCCCCCAATACTCAATTTGTTAAATCAGTCGGCCTTAGAGATAGATTTGCCAAATAATACGGAACATTATGTTGAGGAATTTAAAAATGTCCGGGGAAAGCTGAAAAACCAAGTGATGGTGTACACTATGAGTTACAATATGCTCATCCACCAAAGACACAGTTCAGTGGATCGTACGGGTACATACATGAATTTGACAGAACATGAACCTTGTGTGATCTGGGAATCACATCACACCCAAAAACCCGCGGTATATTCTAAATACATTGGTGAATGAAAGCTACTGAACTGTGGCCAGGGTAGTGAGATTTACAAGCTCATGGTGATAATTGCAATTCGATGGATAACTCAAACTTCAGAATCACCAATCACTATAACTAAGTATTTGAATTAATAATACTACGGCGGTTTGACAGTTTGCAATCTGGACCAAATTTTGTGATGTCACCATCAAAGTTGGATCCAAGGGAGTTCCAAGCTCACAAAACATCCTACTGCCAAGAGTGAATACGTGAAGATCATGTTCACATCTGAATTCCAAGAAGCAGGGAGATCTGAAGTCACAGTTGAAGGAGAAAGCAACATTTTTGAGGAAGGTACTTATTATATTATAATGGGAATCAACAACCTGACAGAAGAAAATGCTGTTGAGGGCTTGAGAATGGCCTGCTATCTTACATATTACTCCGCATGTCATACAAGAATGCAAACGCCACCTTGCAGGTTGTTGGAAAGACGATGCGTGTCAATGCAGAAGGATTATCGAGAATCTTACGACCAGAGCCTGAACTGGCTGATCTCGTCAAAGTTGTTGGTAAAAGCAGTACATAGCAGGAAATTTTGTCCTCTTGCAAGAAGCCAGGCGTTGTGAAGAGACCCGAGAAGTGTCTTGAAAAGTACTTGGAACAGGCAGCAGAATATAATGATAACACAGAGGTACATGGGAGTTTCCGTTAGCTGAACCCATCGACACAATTGTTTGACACCACTTTTAAATTGAGAACCTTACAGGAATAAACCTGTGCTTTATTCCGTGAAGGGTTTTGAATTCATAAGTGGGTCAGAAAAAACTGCATCAGATGGGTCAGTACGGAAACTCCTGAGGAAATTAAGTCATACAAAACTACTATCTTATGTCAAACTGTTTTATTTATTAGAATGACTTGTGTCATCTACAGAGGGCAAATAGGAGGGATCTTGGTTAGTTGGTCTGTCTGGTATCGTCGGTGGTAAAATGTTGAACCAAAGGTTGACCAATGTTGACCCACAAGTTGACCCACACATGACCCAAATGTTGACCCACATGTTGACCAAATGTGACCCAAATGTTAAACCCACAGGTGACCCAAATATTGACCCACATGTTGACCCACATGTTGACCCAAATGTTGACCAAATGTTGACCCAAATGCTGACCCTACACATAATTCTCATGTTTCTAACTACATGTTGCACGTTTTCATACTGGAACAATGGTCTGGGTAGAGTGCACATGTTGGTGACCTCATATGAACTTGTACCAATTAACAAAAATGCAAGCAGACGAAATGACTTTGGTGAATGCTGTATTTTTTAAATTTTGAACAGAAAATTGACATGTCACAACTTTAGATTTGTAAACATGGTTTCTTTGGTATGCAACAGCTCTTAAAGCAGTACTCAAATGGTTGAGGCAGATTGCGATAACCGCAAGCAGTATGCATACGAACAGGTTGAAGTTGATGCACCTTAGGAGGGTTTCCACATGTCTCTGAAGAAATGTCATGGTGATGGCAGGATTGAACAAGTCCCAGATTGCAAGAAACTACTAAATGATCTATCAACGTCGACTCAAGCATTGATTCCCAATACCACTGCTTATCAGATCAGCATTCAAGAACTGGAAGGAGACAGAGGTCAGTAGTAAAATCAATGCTTGAAACAATGAAAGGTCATCTAGGCCCATTACCATCCGGCCATGCAGACTCGGCCCTGCCGTCGGCCCATCGCAGTCTAGGCCCATCGCCGTCAGGCCCACTGTCATCTCGTCCTGTTTCTTCTTTTTCTTCTCTTCTATTCCTTCCTTTCTTCTCTTTCTCTTTTCTTCCTTTTTTATTTCCGTTCCTTCTCTTCTTTTTTCCTTTCTTTCTCTTCCTTCCTTTTGATCAGTTCTCTTTCCGGGGTCTTTTCAATTCTCACTTGTTCCACTACCTGTCTTTTACTTTTTCTTTCTGTTCTTCTCTCCCGTTCCCTTGCTTTTTCTCTTTCTTATACTCGCGTTACTTTCTCTATCCTTCTTCTCTGTTATTTCATTTTATTTGTCATTATATCCTCTATTTCGTCTCCAGTGCTTTGAGACGTTTACCGAGCAATCAATTATTCCATCTCAACTCCATCTAATATCCATGAGCCTAAGTAGGTACAAAATCTAATTATATATAAAGGCTCGGAGAAACGACGAGCAGTGAATAATAAGAAGAAAATACATTTTCCCGGGATTTCATCGCTTATTATCCCACTCAGGGATGCTTCAGTCGTGTACCAATACGAACAATACGATACCAATTGCTAGCTTACTTTGTCTCCAGCTTTGTCGATATCTGCAGGTCGTTGAATCACAGGGCCTTCCTCAGTAGAGTAAGCACTATATAGGAACTAAGCAACCGTGAAATACACGGTACAAATTTGGGGTGATCGATGTACTGTAGTCTTGGAGTTTGCATGTTGAATGCAGTACACAATATAAATACGGAGAGCATTACCAATAAAAGAAGTTAATGTTATTTGTTTCATATAAATATTGTGTTATTGTATTGTTGTTCCCCTATTGTTGATGAACCGCTGCGCGTGGGCCAATGTGGTAAAGTGTTAAAACCAAACGCCAATAAATATACTTTCTAAAGAAGTTTATAATTGTTCACAAACTAGTATGACAAATATAATTCTAGAAGTCTCGTCTTTCCAATAAAGCACAGTGCCAATAAGGTAAGATGAATAATGTACATGATTATCGAATGACAAATTGTTGCGTATTTATATATCTTCAATAGCGAATAGTAATTATAATTTG
>JAMKCH010008714.1:0-73250 GCA_023653785.1 Ophioderma brevispina
GGCCCCCTTATACAATGTGTTTAAGATGAGATTTGGGGAAAGCTTTATTTCAATGGTGACCAGTGTAGTTAATTGTATGGACTTCTCAACGTACACCTGCCATTTTGGGACATAACTCAGATTACATGCACTATGCCGCCTAATACGGGTATTACGATAATAGGCCCTATCGAATTAAAGGTCGCCGACGGCCTTTTATTACATAAGTAGCTCAAATTCTGCACTTTAACATTTTTGGCCTAAACCAGTTGGAGTATTGCATTCCGATGTCAAAATTCAAAATAGTATGAAGTTGAGGGCGTCCTTTAAATAACTGAATATGCCTTTAATAGGACTATAGAGAAATACCTCAAGGCTAGATTTTTCTTTGTCATGCTGCAAATTCTAATAAAAAAGGAGCGTTCCCTTATCTTTTCTCAAATATGTGTTTTACGCCAGAGGCATGTGACGATACCCCGTTGAGGGCGTTAAATGTCTTTCCACAGGAAACAGGCGGATGGAGGCAAGAAATCCCAAATTTAGGACGAAATCATTGGTTTAAAACGTAAATCCGAAATATTGACGAAAAATCCTGATTATTTTTGATGTTATCAAGCAATAATTTGCTTATTCCAAAAACGTTTAAAAATGAAGAATTAACTCCACTGTAACGGTATTTTTAAACATTATATATAAAAATAACGGACCAGGATGGGGACGTAAAGGGGCCATGAAAACACCATCCGTCCCGACATCAAAGCACCCAAATAGGTTTGTGGTTTGCAGTCTGATTGTCTGTTGATTAATTTAGTGAGTGATATATCGAATGATGCTTGACCGCCATCCGTCTGATAATAAATAGGCAGTGGCGGCCAAGGAAATCCAAAATTTAGACAGCTGCCATTGGTTTAAGCGAAATCTTGACGAATTGTTTTTTCTTTTGTTATATGTTATCGGGAACTATTGTTATAATTCCAAAACCTCGGAGTGGAAAATCAACTTACTGAAAGGCTTCATTTTGATGTTAATGATGAAAAACGGACCCGGAGGACGAGACCGTGAGGGCAATGAGAAAAACCCATGACCGGCCCACACATAAAGGGCGCCTAAATCGGTTTGTGGTTTGTGGTCTGCATTGATGTAATCTGTTTTGATTCATTTGGAGTGAGTTGCTATATTAAATGAGACTTGGTCACCATCGTATGAAAATAAATGATGACCTAAACCTTATTCTATGTTAGCCTACATATGTCATTACAGTGGTACAAGTGAATGCACGACCTTTAAACATAAAAATACACATACTTTGTGGTTTGAAACAAGGGTGAAAGTGAACCACATATCTTCATTTTCAAAATTGAACGATTTTTTACCACCGGACAATTCAATATATCGTGCCAAAGGACACAAAAAAACCCGTTAGTTTGAAATAATAATGTATGTTCGTCTTACCTATCAGAAAGCAACGGTCTTGGATATTCTGTATGATAAATAAAATATGATTCACCGCAGGGGTGAAAAAAGAAAAGATCATTCCAAGAGCCTTTCAGTCATTATATTGTTATTATGTTTTATGATGTGAAAACACAAACGCTGTTTAACAATTAGACATCTGGTATATAAGGAAGAAGTCCTTGTTGTAAGGTTAATTGAATCTGCGCGGTCAAATATATACATTTTCCTGCCAGGCAGAAAGTAGGAGACTTGGTAGAGAAACTCAGATCACACACAGTATCAATTTCAGCTCCTCATTTAATACATGAATTTCGCCATAAGTTAAAGTAATCGTTTCATCATTGTTCCTATTTTTAGACGTCGCCATTGGTTAACACGTAAAAGCGAAATATTGACGAAATATTCTGATTTTTTTATATGTTGCCAAGGAATATTGTCTTATTCCAAAACCGTTGGAGCTGAAGAATCAACTCCACTGATTTTTTTTTTCTGTATGAATAACGGATGAGGACGAGGTCGTATATGGGTCATGGGAACGCCCATGACCGACCCACATCAAAGCAACCAAATTGGTTCGTGGTTTGCACTCCGTATTGCTCTAAGTTATTTTGATATTCTGGGTGAGTTGCTATATTGCATGAGACTTGGCCTCCATCGTCTTATGTTCACATACATCTTTTGCATACAGAAATCCAGGAAAGGTAAAACTGAACTTTTTGAGGCTACACTCCCGCACAACCTATACGAGGTTGGTTACTAAAAAAGTTTCCCAGGATCACGTAACCGCCGCTAAATTTTATGATTTTTGTAATAACTTTTGTCCAACATAGAGGATATTTCAAGGTAAAAATGTAGACTTAAGGAAAGAAGGTACCAAAAAGGAGGCACTGGTCGTTAACAGAACCAAACACCAAACAATCGAATACATTGTACACACAAGGTCATGCCGGGGTCATATTCATCCTCTTATGCCATCTGCCCATAGCGCTTTGGCCAAATCAATTGCCGTTTTAGCGGAGGTTATCATGGTTATTGGGAATTGATGTGGACCCATCACTGCAAGCAGGGCAAATGAAAGAGGTGAAATAGACTAGAGAATGGCACTATATCCAATACAACATATAGCATGTCCCTCTGTCATCAACAGAAATAAAAGAAACTTATAATAACAAAGTTGCGTCTGGGGGATGCGCTCGTGTAGCTCCATCATTACATGTGCACGTGTTTCTAAGTTCTGGGCTATTTAAAGGTATATCTCCTGAGAACGACAAAGAAAATCAACATCCATAGCGAATTTGGGTCATATTGCCTTTCCGCCAGAATATTTTCAGTGTCAAAAACCTTCCTTATCACCCATTCCTTTTGACATTTATTGGAAAATGTTTATTTAGCATCGAGATTTATTGAAAGTGTTTTCATCCATAAAATAAAGATTCAATAAAACATTATTTAATTTGAATATCAAAACAACTGCCGAGATTAGCCCCTAATGAACTATTGGAATAACATTGTTGCGCTCCATTTGGGGATTTTTTTCACACATGAATAAATATAATAGAAGTAAAGACCGCGTGATGGTTTACCCGGGAGCTGGGAAATGTACAATTCACAACTGTCGTTGTTTACCAGTTTTCTATTTGCGGGATGAAAACTTCCGCATGCTCTTTATGGATATTGACTAGAAACAGATATGGATCTTGACACCAACAGATTTCTTTCCTTTTAGTTTTTACCTGAAGGAAGAGAAAAACACTCCGATTTCGAGTCGTATGTAACTGTGTCCATCTAGAATATAGGTATGAAGTCCCACTGGCCAAAGCACGCACGTGAAAATTACAGCAGATAAATATCATACTGAATATCTACTGCATTTGAAAAGTGAAAACGTTTCTCAACGTCAATAAGAAAGAAGTTTTTTGCTTTGTTTTTCTTGTTTGCTTATTCGGTTTTTTTTTCAAAACTACTCAAGGTATTCCATCAGCAATTATCTACGGTGAAATACTCACAGATAGATACCTACATTGTAATGGCCGCCTCTTGAAACTTAACGATTCTGATCGGATACGATATATTCAAGAAAATAATCAAGAGTGAAGGTTAATCCCGGGAATGACATTTGTGGTTGATTGGGTTGGATTTTGAGATTGTTTACCTAAACAATAGGACATTAGGACGTAAGGATGCGAATAGCTGTTATAAGAACACCAGCGACAGACCATGATGCCTCAGATTGAGAACTTCAGTTTGGCAGTGTTTGTTTGCTTCGTAATACCAGCTTGGTGTATTTGGACAATCACCCGTTTCTTTTCTTTCACTTATGATTAACTACCCCTTAATAGTCCGTTTGTACACTTTAACAAATCCTGCGCAAACCCAGTGGCCCGAGGTAACATACCCTACTTCTCCACCCAGCCAGTAATTTGAGTTTGAAATTTTTAATTAAGCATTGTTAGGTAAGTTATGTGTACAAGACGGGCGGCTTTTTCCCTCCTCTGGCGAGTAATGCCTTGGTTTCTTTCTTTTCTTCTTAGACTTAACTTGGAACATTCTGTTAAGGTCCATGTTCAAGATAAAAATCGTCTCTCTTCTTTTCTTGGCATGTGCGTTTTGTGTGCGTGTGCTTTTTCACTCTGCTGTTCACGTCCTTTTATCTGTAAATATGATATTTTTGAACCCGATAGTGGTCCTATTCGGTATCTTCACCTCCAGCCGGTGAAGATAAAAAGAAAGACAAACGTGATCTGAATTGACTTTTTAAAGGGCAGAAACAACAGATCTTTCGGCATAAAATTCCATAGCGTAAATTAGTGCTTACACGTGCTGGTTATGTTTACAAGTCTTCTATTTAAGGCAAGCCATTATTACTATTCTCATATGTAGTCCAAGCTGCCATCATCCATTTTCCGTTCGTGCCCCAATTTGTGATTACTGTTTCCCATATATCACCTTAAAGGGGATGTCCCCCTGATAGGATTAGGTATGTTCCCCCCCGAAAGCTGCACGTTTAGCGTGTCCCTGCCCATTTCAAAATGGCTGCCATTGTTTTATGTAAACGCACTTTATAATGTTAATTACAATAGTAATTTCTCCAACTACACAAAACCATTTTTTGAACTGCCTGAAGGGGGCTTAACATCAGAGGCATTTTTGGCTAAATGAACTTATAATGCAAATTGTTGAAATAAGAACCTGGGTGATATTTTTGGGAGCTCCAAAAGAATTTATAGCATTTATATTTTACGTACAGGCTAGTTTTTTAAAATGGGTTGGTGCATTTATACTCGCTCTAGGGTACGTAAATCATGAAAACAAACAAACAGCCCTATCCATCTTTTCGACGTTATTACAACACTTTCTAATAATCGCCTAAATCATTTCCAAGATGTAAACATATTAAATGTGGTATTGACTTGTCCTGAGAGTGCCGTTTCTATACCTGGTTACGACTTTTTGCCATATAAACGTAGTTTTTAAACTGACTATATTATAGTTTCATAGTAAACAACTGCTCATCACAACCTGCTACATAAAATCATAATAAATGGGTGTGAACTGTATTTAGGACTCCCGTGACCGTCATAAGTGTTTCCCAGTAATATTTAAAAAATATGTTATGAAATCGTGAAAAAAACTGTCTATATTGGAAGTGAAATTTTAAAATATGGTGACTTTAAGTTTCTTTGCGAGCGACATCAAGTGCTACCTTTGTTTCTGACTTAGACCATACCACAGGCTCCTTCTCTCTTTCCACTCCCTAGATCAGCTTCCTCCTCCCAGCGTCAACTAGTGGTTGAGTGGTCTGCAATTATCCAGAGTACGAGAGAAAATGGCGGGAAAAGTGTTATCAATAGTTTTCGTTATGGTTCTTATTATTCGAAAAAGATGTGCATGGGTGTTTTTCTTCTTGAGTTGTGTCCCCGTAGCGGGTATAAGCGGCGCCATCATGAGTTCTGACATATATATCCGCACTACACAAATGTCATTGAATCTCTTTTTGGTGCTCTAAAAATATTACTCGATTCTAACCTACCTATTTGGCATTTTAGTACATTTTAACAAACTGCTCCTACCACCCGGCGGCCATCTTGGACACTTTAAATGTTTAAAAAAGCCAACTTAAGGAGGTAGCACTTTATTTCGTTTAGTCCTGGAATAAAATTCCTACTAAATGAAAATACATAGCAGTTTTTCATAAAACCATGGTGGGCCATTTGGAAATAGGCAGTACGCGAGGTGGCACTTTCGGGGCGGAACATACCTAATCCTAGTCGGGGGACACCCCTCTTCAAGGTGATATATTGGAAATTAATCACCAGGTGGGGTGTGCCACAAACTCGAATTTTAGGCCCGTACAGAAAATGGCTTATGGCTATATAATATTTTCATTTTTTCTTTACGTTAACATCTGGCTGAATTTCCATTTTAGCATTTCAAAGTGCCTGCTTTTCCAACTTCCAATCACTTTAAAAAGAAATTGTTACAATAGATAGATTTTAATAATGTATTTTTGTGTTGGAATTTATTGTTTGTGAGTTTTTCTTTTGTTTTGTTTGTTTCCTGTCAGCCCTCAATGCGAGAGATAAAATCATGTTTTAATCATTAAGTAAGGTGAAGAAGAAAAACTTTAGAATCACGTATCATGGGATCTTCAGTCTCCGTAAAACCACAGACGCATGAAATTTTTTTGTTCTGCAACACTGTGTTACAAAACACACCTCATTTTAAAAAACGTAATATTTTTAATGAGTCGGTGTTTTAATGGGAATGATGGCAATAATATTTGCACTAATGTCGTTGACTGCATAAGCAGTTAAACTTTAACACACAAAAACACACACAATACCCACTAAAGTTGACGCTCTGTATTTTTCCTCTTATTTTTTTAAACTCCCCGTCAGTTTGTTAGACTTTACCTCCTTACCCAACAGGGCGGGGCCACAGAATATAAATATCACAACTCATCTATAAGTCACATATACCTTTTGTCAGGAAAGTACTCCTGGCACTCTTTGTGAAGTTAAACTCCCGTACAATATGTACAGCTTGGCTACTTATGAGGTTTCCAGGTTTTTAGGTAGGTATCATGGTTTTGGCAATTGATGTAGACCCCTCACTGCAATCAGTTCCAAATGAAAGAGTGAAATAAGTCAGTACTAAGAATTGTACTCTATCCAATACAACCGCATAGCAGTCCCATCTGTCATCACGAGAAATAAAAGAAACGACAACTATAATAACAAAGTTGCGCCGGGGGATACGCTCGTGTAGCTCCATCATTACATGTGCACGTGTGTTCTCAGTTTCTGGGCTATTTAAGGTATTTCCTCCTGAGAACGACTAAGAAAATCAACATCCATAGCAAATTTGGGTCATATTGCCTTTCCGCCAGAATATTTTTTCTGTGTCAGAACCCTCCTTATCGCCCATTCCCTTTGACTTAATTGGAAGATGTTTTTTTAGCATCGATAAATTTATTGAAATTGTTTTCATTCCATCCATAAAATAAAGATTCAATAAAACATTATTTCATTTTTATATCAAAACAACTGCCGAGATTAGCCCCGAATGAACTATTGGAATAACATTGTTGCGCTCCATTTGGGGATTTTTTTTTCACACATGAATAAATATAATAGAAGTAAAGACCGCATGATGGTTTACCCGGGAGCTGGGAAATGTACAATTCACAACTGACGTTGTTTACCAAGGTTCGAGTTTTCTATTTGCGGGACTTTATGGATATTGACTAGAAACAGATATGGATCTTGACACCAACAGATTTCTTTCCTTTTAGTTTTTACCTGAAGGAAGAGAAAAACACTCCATTTTCGAGTCGTATGTAACTGTGTCCATCTATAATAAGGGTATGAAGTCCCACTGGCCAAAGCACGCACGTGAAAATTACAGCAGATAAATATCATAATGAATATCTACTGCATTTGAAAAGTGAAAACGTTTCTCAACGTCAATAATAAAGAAGTTCTTTTGCTTTGTTTTTCTTGTTTGCTTATTCGGGTTTTTTTTTTCTCCAAAACTACTCAAGGTATTCCATCAGCAATTATCTACGGTGAAATACTCACGGATAGATACCCACATTGTAATGGCCGCCTCTTGAAATTTAACGATTCTGATCGGATAGATTCAAGAAAATAATCAAGAGTGAAGGTTAATCCCGGAAATGACATTTGTGGTTGATTGGGTTGGATTTTGAGATTGTTTACCTAAACAATAGGACATTAGGACGTAAGGATGCGAATAGCTGTTATAAGAACACCAGCGACAGACCGTGATGGCTCAGATTGAGAACTTCAGTTTGGCAGTGCTTGTTTGCTTCGTAATACCAGCTTGGTGTATTTGGCAAAATCACACGTTTCCTTTCTGTGCACTTATGATTACTACACTTAATTCCTGTTGTGACACTTTAACAAATGCTGCGCAAACCCAGTGGCCCGAGGTAATATAGCCCTACTTCTCCCACCCAGACAGTAATTTGAGTTGAAATTTCTTACATTAAGCATGGTTAGGGTAAGTTAATGTGTACATAGACGGCGGCTTTTTCCGATGCGAGTAATGCCTTAGCTTCCTTTTCTTCTTAGACTTAATTGCAGCATTCTGTTAAGGTCCATTTTCAAGATAAAAATCGTCTCCTCTTCTTTTATGTGGCATTTGGGTATTTGTGCGAGTGTGCTTTTCACTCTGTTCACTCCTCTTATCTGTAAATTGATATGTTGACCCGATAGTGGTTTCTATTCGATATTTTCACCTCCAGCCGGTGAAGATGAAAAAGAAAGACAAACGTGATCTGAATTGACTTTTTAAAGGGCAGAAACAAAAGATCTTTCGGCATAAAATGTCATAGCGTAAAGTAGCGCTTACACGTGCTGGTCATGTTGACAACTTCTATTTAAGGCAAGCCATTATTACTTTTCTATATAATATTTCAAATTTATTTAACGCTAACATCTGGCCGAATTTCCATTTTTAGCCTTTCAAAGTCCCTGCTTTTCCAACACTCCTCAATAACTTTAAAGGGAGAGTCACAATAAATTTAATGTTGTAGTTATTGTGTTGGATTTTATTGTTGTTAGCTTTATTTTTTATTTTGTTTCTTTTGTTTCATGTCAGCTGCATGCGAAGATATAAACCATGTTTTAATAAAATAAAATTAATGTAAGGTGATGAAAAAATAACTTTAGAATCACCATGATCACATATGAGATCTTCACTCTGTAAAACCACAAAAGCATGAATTTTGTTCTGCACTTGTTACACCTCATGTTGAAAAACAGTAATATTTTTGAATGAGTCTGTGTTTGAATGGGAAACGATGGCGATTAAATAGTTGCACTAATTTCGTTGACTGCATAAGCAGTGTTAAACTTTAACACACAAACACACATACAATATACACTAAAGTTGAAGCTCTGTATTTTTGTTTTTTTTTAACTTGCCCGACAGTTTTTCAGACTTTCTCTCTTACACCAACAGGGGCGCCACGCAAACATAAACAAATATCACATCATCTATGAGTTCACATATACCTTTTGCAGGAAACCTCCCGTACAATATGTACGAGCTTGGCTACTTATGAGGTTTCCAGTATCTGACAAAGACCTTACATTTATAGCATCACGTAACCCGCCGCTAAATTTTATGATTTTTGTAATAACTTTTGTCCAACATAGAGGATATTAGGAAAGGAAGGTACCAAAAGAAGGCCAACTGGTCGTTAACAGAACATAATACAAAAGAAAGGAATACAAAAAATCGAACACATGTAACACCCCAACGGCATGCCGGGGTCATATTCATCCTCGAATTGCGCTTTGGCCAAATCAATTGTCGTTTTAGCGGAGGTTCTCATGGTTTATTGGCAATTGATGTAGACCCATCCTGGCAAGCAGGCCAAATAAAGAGGTGAAATAGTCAGACTAAAGAATGGCCAACTATATCCAATACACAATCGCAAGTCCCCTGATCATCAACAGAAATAAAAAAACGACACTTATAATACCAAAGTTGCGCCGGGGAGACGCTCGTATATCTCCATCACTTACCTGTGCACGTGTTTTCTAAGTTCATGGCTATTTAAAGGTATATATCCCTGTAAAACGACTAGAAACAAATCACACCATAACACATTGGGTCATATTGCTTTCCGCCAGAATATTTTTAGTGTCAAAAAACTGCCTTATCACCCATTCCTTTTGACATTTATTGGAAATGTTTATTAGCACGAGATTTATTGAACGTGTTTTCATCAAGAAAATAACGATTCAATAAAACATTAGTTAATTTGACTATCAAACAACTGCCGATATTAGCCCCGAATAAAACTTTAGAAATAACATTTTTTCGCTCCATTTGGTAATTTTTTTTTTTCAATATGAATAAATATAGAAGTAAGAACCGCATGACGATTTACCCGGGGATGGAATGTACAATTCCCACAACTGCCGTGTTTCCCCAAGGTTCGAGTTTTCTATTTGCCGGGATGAAAACTTCCGGCAGGCTCTTTATGGATATTGCTAGAAACAGTTGGCTCTTGACACCACATACTTCTTTCCCTTTCGTTTTTTCCTGAAGGAAAGGGCAAAAAAACCTCAAAGTTCGAGTTGTATGTAACTGTGTCCATCTAGAATATACCTATGAAATCACACCTGCCCAACACACGCACGGAAAATTACAGCGATAAGCCTCATAATCAAAATCTACTAAATAACTGCATTTTGAAAAAGTGAAACGTTTTTCTCTCACCTCAATAATGAAGAAGTTTTAATATTTTGTTTTCCTTTGTTTTCAATCGTCGCAATTATCTCCGGTGAACACTGACTGCTCTACCAACCCATATTACATATGTTAATGACCGCCTCTTGAAAACTTAGCGATTCTGATCGGTCTCAATGCGATAGATTCATTAAAATAAGCATGAGTGAAGGTTAATCGCGGGAATGCCATTTGTGGTTGATGGTTGGATTTTAGGATTTGGTTACAACATCGACGAGAGGGCATTAGGGCGTAAGTACGCGTAATAGCCATGGTAGAACATCAGCGCAGACCGTAATGCCATTGCCCCCAATTCACATAGCAGGAACCAGTTATAACTGGTAAATTCTATTGCTATTCAGCATGTAAAACCTGTATAACTGACCCAGTATACACTGCGAAACATTGCTATCAATCACCATAGTATTAGCGCTTTAATTCCGTAAAGCCTATGTAGGATTAAAATCAATCACCTTCACCGACTCACCGTCCTAACACCTCCCTCGCTAGTGTATTGGATAAGAGCAGCGTTTATAGTGCATGTAATCACAGGTTCGAATCCAACCAGGGCCTTTTTAAATACTGTAATTTCAAATTATTTTAGAAGTAAAGAGAACATTGCTAGTCCATGGTTTAAATAGCATAACCTTCCACTGGTTCTGCCTGTAATAGCATGCAGTGTAGACATTGAGTTCAGTTATAAAACTGGTAGATGCCTATTCAGCATATCAAGTCACTCCTGTAAATTGATATGTTGCCCGTTATTTGGTTCCTATTCGGTATTTTCACCTCAAGCCGGTGAAGATGAAAAAGAAAGACAAACGTGATCAGAATTGACTTTTTAAAGGGGCAGAAACAAAGAAATCTTTCGGCATATATGTCATGGCGTAAAGTAAGCGCTTACTTGCCTGGTCATATTGGACAATTCGAGTACGCCTAGCAAGCCACTATTACTATTCTCAATAATATTTCAATTTCAAATCTTTTACTTTAACATCCTGGCGAATTTCCATTTTTATCTTTTCAAAGTGCTTCCTGCTTTCCCAACACTTCTCAATAACGTTAAAGGATAATCACAATAGATTTAAATTTTACTTATGTTGTTCGATTTTATCGTTATTTTTTTTTAAGTATTGTTTGTTTCTTGTCAGAGCTGATGCGAAATAAAATCATATTAATAACATTTTTCACGTTGGAAAAATCACTTTAAAATTACGTACTAGATTAAGCCTTTTTTACCCTTTTGTCCATTTTTTACCCTATAACCTTAACCGCCAAAACCAATGGTCGTAGGTGGACAAACTAACATTTTTGGAATCCTTAGGATTAGATAGGCACTATGGGCATACCTTTAACAGTGATTGGGGCATTTTAAAAATTGATCCCTGGTAAACTTAATTGGCCCCTATTGAAAAGTGATAACCACAAGTGAGAGCGACCTACTATAGCAGTGATGTAGAGGGTCCATACTAACTACCAAAATGTGAAAAAAACCTTTCTGTATTTGGGGTAAACGAACTCTTAAATAAGGCCCCTACGATATTTTGGCTATGCTCTAAATCGGGTCATTCACCTTTAACCTGTGTGATTCTATCTATAGAAACCTATTGCATTTTTGCGCCATGCTTAACACCAATTCAACGTTTATCTTTCTAAATTGTTTCTTCGCCTTCCTCTGACATTCTCTAAACCTTTCCTTGTCTTCAAGTATGGTTGTCACAATCTCTCGCTACATGGCCCACACTATTGAACCTAACGCTTGTAATGTTAGTGAGCATGTGATAGACATTATTTAAAGGTTGTATATAGGTCATGATAGGGTTTTCGGTCCTCGTTTTACCCCTAATCAATTGAAAATGTTCTGTTGTTACATTGCTTTCATCTTGTTTTTCCCTTCCCTCTTTTTCGTTTCTTTGATGGCCCAATCTCCAATCCGTGAGTTAGCAATGGAGAACTTCATATGCGTCACGGACATTGATCATTAATGGGTTTGAGTAAATTAGAATAAAGCCATCAACTTCTTTAGGAAAAACATAACATGCTAAAATAGACTACTTTCGGTGAACATCATGAATAACTATCGACAAAATGATCAGTTGGTTCTCCATCAAAAAAAAAAGAAACCCTTTTCCAAGAAACGCGTTATTGATGATGATGGTGGTGTACTTAGGCTATCAGGAATGATATTTTAGGCCATTAAATGGTCAGCACTCTGCGGATTGAAAGCCACTTGCAATAATCAAAGTTCACATAAGTGGCCAGTTCTATCTGACCATAAGAGCACAAGTCAGGCAATAGGGCACCCCGCATTTAAAACTGACATGAAGGACAATTTTATAATATGCAGTCCCTAACTGGCTGGTCATGTACTCGCAATGCTACACACATGTTGCGTACCAAACCTTAAAATAATACCAAAATACATACATCGTCGACTATGTTTACGACCTTTAACTCGAAAACATTTTTAATCTTCATTTTAAAGGAACATTACATATTAAGAGGGGTAAAATCCCAAGTTTAAGAAAAAATATTTCATATATTCCGAAGATTTACTGTTCCGAAGGAGGGCCACCATTGCAAAGATTCGCTATGCCGAACCGTGTGTAATTCCTAGTCCGGAAACATATGTTCGCTGTTTTCGAACATATGTGTCGTGGGGTAGATTAGATGGCATTTCGCGATTGTGGGTACTTGTGTGCGCGAACGTGGAATGAATTTTTTGTTTTCGAACTGATCCATAAACAAAGAATTCCCATTTCAAATCAAATTGCACGCCCTCTCTATTATTTCAAAAATTCGAACTTCTCTCATACCAGGGTTCGGTATTCCGAAAAATACATAAGGATCTGCTTTTGAACAAAGAATTCATATCCCGAAGTACACGGGTTTTTCCTATGAAAATAAACAAACCGTTTGGGTTCTGAATAATATAGACTGTTCGACGTCCAAAGGTCCGATATTTAACAGAACAAAACACAGAGCGCACGTCTGACGTACGACGGTACGGTCCGCATGTCAGACGAACCCGTACGTTTCGGGCGTAACGACGTTTAGATCATAAGCGCACGTGTATTTGTAGGTGTAATGTGGTCATTATGTGGTGGATCAAACAACAAAATAATTCTATATACATTTTATGTCTATAAACTCACATGAGAATGCCGCTGAACATCCCTCCCTACTTGCTCTGTGATCTATATCCTATATGGGGATTATGCAACCTGAATGGTAGCAAGAACTGAAATAAGTTTACATACAATACGCCCACGGCCCCGTCAAATTAAATTTTTTTTTAAATTAGATGAAAAGAAAAATGCCAAGGAATTTACAAAACAAACAACCAAACCATGAACACACGTCCAATTAACCACCTAAAAATTCCTACAATGATCACAATTTTTTGATAAGACCATGTTGTTAATTTTTCGTGGAACCAAATAGGAGCCGGTTTAGAGTTCAATAGCATAGTAAAGCCTGATGCTGAATTCCGTGAAACCGCGGATGCCGTGAGGCGTTGCCCCCCCCTCCTACCACACCCACGAATAAAATCGCGCTATGAGCAACATTTCTTTGAAAAGAATCTATCACTCGAATTTTTTTTATGTGTGTTTTGGTGAACATGATTCTTTTCATTACCATACGGCAATGTTTAATCGTGTTCACATTTTGGCCCGTATCCACGACTGACGAAGATAAAAAAAAGGCACTCAATCTTCGACCTTTCTTTCCTATTTCTTGGAGCCTCAATGTACAGCCTCATGAGTTGCCATAGGTTGGTAAAACTTTTTTCTATGGAAAATGCGCCCAATACCGTATAATCCTTAGTAATGTTGTTTTATTGAGACAATCATTAACCGCAAAGTGTGCTGTGCTAACTTGCCAAAACAATCCATAGAAAACGATGACTTGTATGAAACAGGGCCAATGCGGGTTGAACTATTTAGTCAGTAACCACACCATTTCATCTCATCGTCCAAAGCCTATGAGACACTCTGAATGGATATAATTACCCTGGACTTACAACATATGTCATGGGAAACCATATAGTGATGTATGATATCCATGTAGATGTAACAGAGTGAATCTGATAGTTGAGATTGTAAATACTCCACCGTTATTCCATTAGCACGCATTTGTAATCTGTATGTATAAAGATATCTTGTTTTTTCGCTTACAGGTCGTTCACATTGAAATACTGTTTTAAAACTCTATTTGAATCGTATTGAAGTTCAGATTGGATATGTATAGACACGGTAGGGATTCCACCTCAGAGACTGCTGTCTGTATTATGCAAACAAGCTAGAAGTAGCTACAGGGGTAGCTACGTGCCCTATTTCAGCTCCAAGGTGTGATAAAAGACACGCTTTTTCTCACATACATCATGTATTCACCGAAATTAGGTTAAAGCGACATTCAGATATTAGTGTACAATGGTTTTCGTCTACTCTGATTTAAATTGGATGACAGGTTCTCTGATATGAGCTTTGCCTTCATGAAAAGATACTAGGAATGTGGTAGATCGAGATATCAAGTGCCCTTGGAACAACAGAATGGCTTTAGCACTTCTATTCCACGCAGGCTTGCTCCAAATGCGTGGTATTTTCCAGGTAACAATTTTATGCAATTTGAAGCATTGCTATTTAGACTCACCTGTAGTGGAAATTAATTCATCATAAGTTGCAGTAAGTCCTTAAAACCTCATCGGCCGATCTTAAATACAGCCTGTCTCAAAAAAATGGTACAATCAAAAAACATTTTTTTTTCAATATTATATTTCAACATAAGTAAGTCGTTTTGTACATCACATTAAAGAAAAAAGACCAGGCTTTCCAGGATTTTATGTTTTATCTCATTTGCTTGTTTCAATCGAGAGATAACTAAAGTTTACTGCGGAATATAAAAATCGAGTTTGTGCCACTTTCTGGTTGAGTGAAAACGGTGAAAGATAAGTTATTCACACTTGAACAGATATGAAATTCTTTAAAAAGGATTAACTTCATAAAGAAACTCTAAAGATACGAAAACAGTTACGTAATGGTGGAAGTTATGATCAGTAAGTTCTGGATTTAAGATAAAGTGAATAACATTCGACATACTGTTGTTTGTTAGAAGAGAACCGTGAGCGTACAGCAACCTGGAGGAGAGAGTTTTTATGGTTTTGAAGTATCAGGAAACGCAAATTCCTACCAACACTTTGATACATTGCTTCCAAATTCAAATTTTTATTGACTTCAACAATTAGTAAATGCACAAAGAGTGCAATATTTTAAAACCATTTCTTTGGATATGGGGCGTTTATTTTAGTTGCAATTACATTCCCTCTAGCATGATTTTAACCGGGGATTTTAACAGATACCAATTTTGTAATAAATTCAAAGCTCCATTTCATTGACGTGCAATAAATATGTGTCTTGTTTATTATTTATGAAAAGAAGATATTTATCATTGAACTGATTATGTTGACAAAACTAGACTTCCTTTGTTTACTTTAATCTGTGTTTTGTTTCTTTGGTCAAGTTGCAATCTTTTGTGAGCTTCAAGACAACGTGGCATAACTGGGCGAAACAACTCTGCCCATGCATAAAAGTGGCACAAAATCGATTTTGGTATATCGCACTAAATTGATTATATCTCTGGACTGACAAAAGCAAATAAGATGAAACAAACACCATTGGAAAGCCTGGTCTTTGCTCTTGAATATTATACCAAGTAAGATTGACTTATTTTGAAATTTCATATTTAACCATTTTTTTCTGATTGTACCACTTTTTTTTAGACAGGCTGTAGATATCTTGGGGTGTATTTTTCACCCAGTAGTAGTAAATATAGAATGAAAAATAAACCAAATACTGGAACGTACATATTGTAACTTTACTACGTTAGTTATAATAATAACAAAGTGATGTATGGTACACTGGTATGTTTTCTCAAAGTAAATGAAATTCCACATCGAATTGTCCACTATCAGTGTTACTATAGAGCATCTCGTGATGGGTGAATGGTCACCATGTGTTGACAATTTGGTCATTTGATGATTTTAATTTGGTACTCTGGGGTGATTTTGTTGTATTTCGTCTGTAAGTTTTAAGTGTGAAAGAAACATCAAGTTGCCATTTTTTCGAAAGTGTACTGTGTATTCGCTACATCATATCTGTTACGATCAAAGGAAAGAAGTCGCATCACATAATATTTAATTTTGACTTTATCACATACACTTTCCGACCTTTTATTTGCTTTAAACCCCGTTAAAATTGGATACCTGGTTACCGAGTTATGAGCAATTTTGTCAATTCCTTAACACCAAAAAAAAAAAAGAAAACAAAAAGTGCACATAAAATACACATTCACACCATGTGACTAATTGCCTCGATCGTGTCACATATGCTCACAAAAACCAAATTCCAAATTTGTGAATATGCCCACGTGTACTTATTTCAGAGCATGTAACAAGAACATGACTCGCGTTAATTCTAAAAGGGAGTATTTCTTGAAAGGTAATTGTACAAGATTTAAGTAGTGAAATGTAACAACTAATGTGACTTAAACTGTAGCACTGTGTTATATGTTAGGGCACTCCACTAAATAAAATGTCCTATTATTTTGAATAGTTAACGCAGCTGGGGGAAATGCCATTTTGCACCTGTTTACTTCAGCTCTACTGTTTCATGTTCATAATATTGCACTGAATTTAGCAGAAACTTCTTTGGGTCACTTACTGATTGAAATACTACTAGGCTATGGTACAGTCTTCGCTATAGACAGGCACAACTTAGAGTGCACCAATTCAAGTTCAACGTCTTTTTGTAGCTGGTTTAGTGCTTGATATTACCTGTATAGAATCCTCAAAAATCAATACTAAAATAGGTAACTTTTGCTTACAGTGCCTAGAAAGTTCAGAACTATAGTCCGGAACAGAATTAGGCGACCAATTGCGTATATGTCAAGGTTTGGCAATCATCGCGGCGAGGATCGTGATTGGTTTGAATGTGTAGTATGGGTGGGGCATGTTAAGGTATAGTCACACAGAAGACAGCTCCCGACCCAACTACTTCCCGACTACACAAGACCGCATTTATTTTCAAAATCGGCTACAGTCTTGTTCAAACTTGCAAAATTCACAATTTTTATCCCGACCAGGGATGATTAGTCTGCGAGTATCCCCGTCGTCAACGAGACAAGGGATGCTGAAACGCCGAGCAGTAGGCGACAACATCATGGAATCAACAAGATCCAGCATGTTTAATTGGCGACGCCACTTGTTCAGTCCCCGATTAGTCGCCGACCCTGAAACGACGGCACAAGTTGTGACATGTCGCTGTCAAGACTGCTCATCGATTGGTCACCGAGTTGTTGACGCCAAGAAAGGTCCCGCCACATGAAGACAACCCGCGACGCGACCCAACGTCTTCCCAACTACACAAGACCACATTTCTTTCCAAATCGGCTGCAGTCTTGTTCAAATTACAAGACAAGAGATGCCCAATCGCCGAGCAGTAGGCGATCACGCATGTCACTTGTTTATTTCTCAATCAGTCGCAGACCTTAACACGACAGCACAAGTTGCTGTCAAGACTGCAAGTCGGCGACTTATCTTCTGTAGTCGCCGAGTTTGGTCGCCGATTCAACATATCCAGTTGGCTTGCATTTTCTCTCCCGCTTGGAGCAGACTCATTGCCAACCACTTTCCAACTACACACAACCACTCATGATGCGCACCAACTCATCGGCTACCGCTTCCAAACCGCTCATGTGTTCAAGCCGACCTTCCCGATTCCAAAACTCGCCACGATTTTTTTAAGCTGCAAGAAAAAATCGTGGCCGGTTTTTTAAATTTGCCACGTGCTCCCGACCACACAAGACTGCAGAAGAATGTACAGGACAGTCCCAGACTTGGCCAAAACTACACCTGAAAAAGGAAAATTACTCACGATTTTCGAAAAAATGGCCAATCGGCATCAGTCGTGAGCAGTCTGGAAGCGGTTTTCTAGCAAATAATAGGTAAGACTACAGACGACTGCACAGAACAGGCCCAGACCTTACCAGAACTACACATGAAAAAGAAAAACTGCTCCCGATTTTCGAAAATTGACCAATCGGCACCAGTCTGGAGCAGTCTGGAAGTGGTTTTCTAGCAAAAAAATCGGCTGTGTGACTGAGCCTTTAGAACAAAATATGGTTTAAAATGTAAAAAAAAGTGGCCTATTTAAGTCGGTTTTCGACTCGCAGATACAATAATTTGCGAAAGTAAACTTTCTTTTTAAAATAAGCTTTGACTGTTCACAGATTATTACTCGCGGCCAACATTCGTTCTGCACAATCAAATTACGTTACACGTGCAATCGGACGCCTTATTCTGTTCCTGACTATATACCAACATTGTGATCTACTTCATGTTTTAGCCAGACACACGTCTTTTGATATCGCCTATGATTTCTCAATAATTAAGAAATGCCGACCGGTCAGATTGTAAGAGGCCAATTATAGGTATCATATGCTTCTAGATTAACAATAATGTCTGATACCTGTCTGCAATCTATATATAAGTATTACACAGCTACTTTATCAGACATCAGTGAATTTAAAAAACAGTCGGGATTATAAGGTAACAGCTAGACTGACCACGTCAAATTATAGTACGCCAGACACATAATAGGTAGTAAATTTATATCACGTTTTTGTTTTCAACTACCTATCCCTCCCTAATAGATTCAAACAAAATGTCACTGAAGGCACTATTCCTTTGTATGTCATTCGATTCGATTTTGTTTACAATATTTATTATCAATATTGACACCTGTACAAAGGGTCAATACCAAATAAATTATTGACTGAATTCGTGACATTATTTTTTCATCTTTCCCGCAATGATTTTTTCCTCAAACATGTTGAGTTCGAAACCGATAGTTGACAAATGCTTTCTTGTTTAAGTTATGTTCAATTTGTACTGGTATTAAAATTTATAATTGATTGTCGTTATTCTAATTTGTAGCAATACTGATTTTAATTAACAATAGTTAATAATCATTATATATTTATGTTTACCTGCTGTGTGAATGAATTAAGTTTGCTTACCTTCTCATTCTCCATAAAGATTTATTTCCACAAATAGCCATTTTTTTTTTTAAAATGCTTCCATGCGCGTGTCCACAAAATACACGTGATTAGGTGCCTCACGCAGGAATGTGTTTAGAACGCTACTCTTATTTTTTTAAATAGACTGTCAAAGGTGCAATGCAAACTACGCTAGTGCAACCCTTTAAAGAGGGACTCTGGAGAGAAAAAATAAGGTGGTTCATAGTATATATGAGTGTGTTGGACCAAACCCAGAGGGTGTATTCAATCAATCCCACAATGCACCAGTTTTGGGAAATTTCACTCCAGTAAGGTCATGTGATCCCACAAAAATCCTATTCTTAACGCTCATTTTAGCCCACAAGGTGCTAGTACTTAAGGAATTTTTTGCACGATAATGAAATGTCTTGTGGTTCTTCAGCTTCTTGAACACTTTTATCCCTAAGTACTGACATGTATTTATCACAGTACAGTATAGGCACATTGCAATGCATTGTGGGATTAGTTCAAAACACCCTCTGGACCAAACCAGTAAGTCTGATCATCAGAGCATCGTCAGGCATTACTTCACACAATTGCTATTGTATGTGTTAGTCTACCAGGCACCTGTGAGATCAATATCTCGAAACAGGTGTATAGAGTACAATGCCTACATGATTTCCAAATATGCAATAGCAATTGTGTGAAGTTATGCTTGCATGCTTTTCAAAAAGCATGCCAAACACAAAATGAATGATGTCACTAGCCCTGGGCTGACAGGCAAGCCGAGCAGGCAGGTCAACCTAAAATGATGACTATAACATCAGTTACTCCTACAACACGATATACTCTGATGCTCGGACTTTGTGGTTTGGTCCAATACACCCATATCTACCATGGACCTTCTTATTTTGCTCTACGGAGTCCCTCTTTAAAGGATCACTTTGTTAGCAAAGACCTCAGAGAGACCCTCGTGTGATGTGGGCGAAACAATGAATCTTCTCGAAGTAGCACTGTGTAGCATGATCCCATGCATTATTTAGCTCAATTTAATTCTATGAAGCACCCTGGGACGGCGTGATTAATAGAGCAGCAGAAAGGCTGAAGTGACCGGGTACCCATCAAGTCCAGTTAACAAGCTGGATTATAATATAAAATTATTCACACGCGTCTCCATTTTATGAAAACCCACGATGCAAAGACTAGATTGCGGGGCAATTTATTTGTGCGGGATCAAAGGTACACCTGTTTTGCTCTATATGCGAAAACATGACGAAATGTCTACTTAAAGCCAAATAAGTCATTATTTTTCGAAATTTAAAACGCTTTAAAATTGCTAGAGTTGCGTCCTATTAACAACAAGGTTACAATCCCGATTTTTTTTTCACACAAATTGTCTGTTTTTAAAAACTGTTGAATTCAGCTTTACCACTGGCAGTTTACAATAATACCACAAACTCAATTTAGACAAAGATTGAGGGCTTTATTTGTTCACGACCTGAAGAGAAGGAGGAGGAGGTTTTAGTATTTAACGACACATCAACACAATCGTGCCATTTTAGTGTCACGAAGATACTTCATTTCAATTCAATTTATTACATATACAGTTAGGGAAGAAGACGGAAGAAAGCCAGTTTTAGAAGGATAGGAGGAAACCGGGAGTGAGTGAGTACCCGGAGAAAACCTGTGAGGTCGAGTATGGACTAGAAACCAAACGCACATGAAATCGCAGGCCTGACCGAGGACCACAGTGGTGCGAAGGGAGAGAAGACCCACTGCGCTAACCCGACCCCCTCTTCACGACCTGAAGAAAATAACTGAGAGTGTTTTTTTTTTCTCTCCGAAGTCCCTCTTTAAAGGATCACTTTGTTAGCAAAGACCTCAGAGAGACCCTCGTGTGATGTGGGCGAAACAATGAATCTTCTCGAAGTAGCACTGTGTAGCATGATCCCATGCATTATTTAGCTCAATTTAATTCTATGAAGCACCCTGGGACGGCGTGATTAATAGAGCAGCAGAAAGGCTGAAGTGACCGGGTACCCATCAAGTCCAGTTAACAAGCTGGATTATAATATAAAATTATTCACACGCGTCTCCATTTTATGAAAACCCACGATGCAAAGACTAGATTGCGGGGCACTTTATTTATGCGGGATCAAAGGTACACCTGTTTTGCTATATGTCCGAAAAACATGACGAAATGTCTACTTAAAGCGTAGTGTAGCGTAATATCAACCAAAAACCCTCGTGTGATGTGGTTGAAACAATGAATAATACCAGAAACTCTACTTAGACCTAGAAAACAACGGAGAGTGGCTTTAAGAAACACTTCTTTGGTTCTTTATTCAAAGTAGAATTAAAAATATAAATTTTGCAGAATAAACTCTTAAACTTTGGGCAACAACGCACGTTATTATGAAAAGGTAAACGCACTTAAATTTCATCATGGCTAAACATATACTTCTATGCAAGATAATCATTATTTTGCAATAGAATGTCTACTCCTGTCTTTACATGATGAACCCTAAAAGCGTTCGGTTTAAAGAAAGTGTGATTAGTAAAGGATTACTTTACGTTTGAGTAAAGTTCACGTAGTAAGGTTCGGGTTAGGGTTCGGAACTACCGCAGCAAAGTACCTTTTCTTAACAACGGATGTCTGGATAGAAGAAATTCTAGATGAACAAGCGGTTCCTCAAATAGGATCGCCAACTTAAGTACGTGGAACGAATTAAGTCAATCTAAAACCATTAGCCCTACTCACAAATGCAGACCTCCATCGAGCAGTGGATTAGTAACTGAAGGCCTCTTTATACAACAAATAGGAACCACGATCTGAGGAACTACCTCAATTCCCGATACTGATAAGTCTTTTTGCAGTTTGTAATGGAACGGTAAAAAGTTGACGAATTCGGATACTTACACTGATTGATAACCTGTGTTTATTATCGGAGTGACCAATAAATTAATAGCTTGATTTCCTTTAGTCAAAATGGTCCGCTGCTACTCGACGTCTGTAATATTCACAAAGCTATCTCGAGAGCTACGAAAGACAGTATCGGCAAAATTTGAAGTGTTATTATAGTTTGTAATGAGGCGAATTTGGTGTAATGGGTGGGCGGCATGCTTTTCGGTTTTGCTGGGCAGAAGAAGAATAGGATCATTTACTTCCTTTTAGCTATTATTTGACTTCCTATGGAATCATGTATACCAAATGAAATGCATGGGTATCACCCAGAATTTTCGAAAACAAATTAAGGGTACTGAAATAAATCATTTAACAGAGAAGAGTATTAAAAAAATTTGGAGATATGTAAGGATTTTTTCCTTACTATGGAGGTATTATTCTCACTGATAAACTAAAACCATAAAACATTTGATACAAATTATAAGTTGCACATCAGAATAAATAATAAAATAAATTATTATGGATGGATAGTTAGATGACTGACTGACTGGCTGGCTTGATGGCTGAAGGGATGGACGGACGGACGGACGGATGGAGTGATGGATGGATGGTGAATGGATGGATGGATGGTTGAATGGCTGGATGGATGGATAGCTGGGTGATGGATGGGTGGATGTGTGGATTGGTGGATTGGTGGATGGACGGATGATGGTGGAGTAATGGATACGTGCATGGATGGATGGGTGGATGGATAGAAAGGCGGATGGATGGGTGGATGAATACACGATGAGCGGATGGATGATTGGAAAAAAAAAAAAAAAAAAAAATAGCTATTATTTGACTTCCTATGGAATCATGTATACCAAATGAAATGCATGGGTATCACCCAGAATTTTCGAAAACAAATTAAGGGTACTGAAATAAATCATTTAACAGAGAAGAGTATTAAAAAAATTTGGAGATATGTAAGGATTTTTTCCCTTACTATGGAGGTATTATTCTCACTGATAAACTAAAACCATAAAACATTTGATACAAATTATAAGTTGCACATCAGAATAAATAATAAAAAAATTATTATGGATGGATAGTTAGATGGCTGTCTGGATGTCTGGATGGACGGACGGACGGATGGAGTGATGGATGGATGGATGGTGAATGGATGGATGGATGGTTGAATGGCTGGATGGATGGATAGCTGGGTGATGGATGGGTGGATGTGTGGATTGGTGGATGGACGGATGATGGTGGAGTAATGGATACGTGCATGGATGGATGGGTGGATGGATAGAAAGGCGGATGGATGGGTGGATGAATGCAGGATGAGTGGATGGATGATGGATGGATGGATCGATGGCTGGCTGGCTGGCCGGCCGGCCGGCCGGCCGGCCGGCCGGATGGATGGATGGATGGATGGATGGATGGATGGATGTACGTACGTACGGACGGACGGACGGACGGATGGATGGATGGATGGATGGATGGATGGATGGATGGATGGATGGATGGATGGATGGAGGATGGATGGATGGATGGGATAGATAGATAGATGCCAGTGTGTTGACGTACACTATGTTAAGTGTAAATGTTCCATAGGCAGAGTTCATTATAAACGCAAAGACGAGATTCTAAACAAAGCCGCGCATTAAACGTGACACAATTTACAACTCACTCCTAGCAAATTTCACTTTTAAATATTTTCGACGGATATGTCAAACATTATTAGGTAAGTGTACAGACTGACAAAATATCACTCTGCAGGGATAATATCGTTGTAATAATTCTATTAATGAAGTGATTTTAGATTTCAGCTATGACTTTATTACTAGGTTCTTTCTATATTGTTTGATTAATTAGTGAAGTACTTCCGCGTTTAATATGCTGTCTGCCGTGCATTTTTCTCTTTGCTTTACTAAACGACAATTTGCATGGGTTTTCACAAACGCTAATGACATTACATGCCTTTGCGAAAATGTTAATATTCTCTTTTATTTATCTCCAAGGATAAGCCCAATACATAGAGGTATTAACCAACATGGCTGACTTTTAATACACATGGTGATGGTACATGTACTAGCCGTGACTTCGGCACCTTTCATCCGACAACCAGGGATTTTTGCCCGTACCCTCGGGCACATTTTCTCCATCGAAATTTCCGTTGTAATTGCTAGCCTGACATCTCATCTATATTCCAATATTGTGTGTTTCACTTAAACTTGAAAAATGGCTTTCGATTTCACGAAGTCCGACGCAATTGTTAATGTTACAATTTTATTTGTCGATCGGTTGTAATACACTTATTTTCAAACGTCTACAAATGCGCTATAGGTAATAATGGGTTATGGTTAGAATTAATGTTTCCCATGTCCTTACACGCTAATGGCGACATAACAAAGTATAAAAGGTACAGAGTGCGATCGTAAGTTGCACAGACGGAGAATCCGTCGACAAGTAGGAAAATAAAGGTAAAACATTTTATTAAACATTGACTAATGAAATACATTATTGAATCAAACAACGCTGATGACCAAGTTTGTGAATCTGTATGGGTGTGTGCGTGTGTGCATATGGTGTGAGGGTGGGTGATGGTGTGTTGCGTGTGATTGTGGGTGTGGGTGGGTGTAGTTTAATGTTCTTTAAAATCACAGGCAATACTGACAACCGGCAAGAACAGACCAAAATAAAACATTTCTTGCTCCTGATGCACGGTGAAACTAACGGGGGAGTGATTGGCTAGCACCGGCGTAACTGTACGAAACTGAGAGTTCCCATGAGAGAATGCCCCCGAGAATGCCCTAGCTACCATGTCAACACACGGAATAAACCGTGACCTTGTAAACGAGGCTATAGGGTTATAGTGCTGAAATAAATGATGCGAGCAGTAAACAATGGGGAACACAATAGGTAGAACATTCAGTCACTAGCGACACTGTATTTCATGACACCTGATTGCGTCCCACCTGGGGTGCACCCAGACCGCGGACCAGGATCGACCAATCCACGTGTGGTAGATTTGTGATGAGCATATTACGCCAGGTGCAAACCCTTTTTTTAATTAGTCCCGGCGATGTTTTCAAACCAGACGGTTGATACATGAGTGGATATTCCCAGGTCTGCTAACCATGTATTATGTTATGTGTAGTTGTCATCAGCAGTATGTCATGGACCGTTGAATAGACACACGTATCAAGTGTTGAATTATGAATTTATGCATGAAAGTCGTGAGCATCCAATAAGATGCAAGCTTCAGGCAGTGACCCAGACTTGGAATTAGCAGGCCGCAGACAGAAGAAAATGTGGGCAGTAAAACAAATTAGTGTCTGTCCTGAAACTATGTTTATTCTAAACAGAAAAACAATTGTACATATTAGCGATAAATATTTTGTACACTGAAGAAAAAGTATTCATATTAGTGGAATGATAAGGATTCATATACTTAGTAAAATAAAGTCCTCTGTTTAAACGTACGTTAAACTCAAAGTAATCATGTCCACAAGAAGTTAAAGCTGAGACATAAATATGCCTTAAGATGTATGCCTAGACTCAATACGTTTAGTGTAGACAAGGGTACATATATGGGGAGAGCTAATGCAGGGTAATAGCTCATGGAAAAGTGTCTGCAATATGGTTATATAAATGATTATATACATCTGTTTTTATAATAAGGACGTGCCGGATATAAGATACATATTTACAAAAATGTATATTGGTCCTTGTTTTACACAGTGCAGACATTGGTAAGACGACAAGCAATTGGAAAAGAGGGAGAAGCAATAATCACAAATTAAGGCGACTATTAGAGCATCAGCCCAGAAAGTTGGTAGACGAACGAGATTACCAGTATCGGAACACGGGAAAAAATCAGAGAAAAATATAACTTTTGCCAAACTATGAAAAGTCTGCCGGGGACGCGTTGTTGCGTGTAGCCCCAGGAGAGGGTAAAGTTACTATGGGAGGTCAAATGTTTAACTGCTCTAAATCTAATTACAATATAGCTCAAAGTATTCCTTAGGTAGCAGGACTAAAAAAAGTAAATTGGGTCACACTCGTGTGGTGCTTCCTTTCCAAGATATTTGCGGAAATAGGCAGACTTTCAGATTTTCAAAAGTTATATTTTTCTCTGAATTGTCCAGTACTTCAGCTAGTGGTATCTCGTTCGTCATAACCAAAACCTTCTGGGCTGACGGTCTATATATATGATCATACGAGACTCTGTTTGTCCGTTATAAAAAAAATGGAAGGTAAATTTATTTGTTAAGTTACCAGAATCCGTCCGTTCTCTCATTGATTCACTAGTTTGGTTAGTACCACCTATAGATTGAGGTAGATCCCGACCAACTTGCTGATCTTAGTCCAAGCAGTATTTCAGTATATATTTCGCGACTACAGTTAAAGAAAACTAGAAAAAAGACACCGAGGCGTGTTCCTCTAACCTAATAACAATACGTGTATCACGAAAAAAAAAAAAAAAAAAAAATTGTTCTTACACAGATGCAGACATTGGTAAGACGACAAGCAATTGGAAAAGAGGTAGAAGCAATAATCACAAATTAAGGCGACTGATCATACCAGACTCTGTTTGTCCGTTATAAAAAAATGAAATTATTTGTTAATTTACCAGAATCCGTCCGTTCTCTCATTGATTCACTTGTTTGGTTAGTACCACCTATAGATTGAGGTAGATCCCGACCAACTTGCTGATCTTCGTCCAAGCAGTATTTCAGTATATGTTTCGCGACTACAGTTAAAGAAAACTAGAAAAAAGACACCGAGGCGTGTTCTTCTAACCTAATAACAATACGTGTATCACGATTAGGTGAAAAACAAAAGCATAATAGGGTTGACAATAACGAGGCACGCGATTGATTAATGTGACAATGTTAAAATGACACGTATGAAAACTACTTTTCATTGAATGGAAGTTACAAATAGGTTAAAGGGGGGTTGGGGGTTCGACTTTCAAAATGTGGGTCTTCTAGCCAAAATAAGATAATAACATTTTAGAAAAATATGAACTTTCAGCTTTTGATTGCTATTTGTTTGAATTCAATAGGGCCTTCCGTTCTCATTTAATGGCTAATTAAGTAAGTGAGTCGCATACAATTGGAACAATTTTACACATGTTTCTGTAAATTAAACGATCGCCCTGTGATTTTTAAGCAAATGCAGTTTTTATATTTTGTTCTCCTGACATAATCATAAATTTGGGTGGAATTAAGTTCTTACAACACTGAAATAATTGTATGCATCAAATCAACTCGAATATTTCTTTATCTTCACTCGGCCAGCTATATTTAAGATACACATATTAAAAAATTAATTTAACCCCCCAAACCACCTCAAAATTGTACCAAAATGCACTCAAAATTTCTAATAATAAATATATTAAAATTAATGGGCAAACACATTCAAGATATATTGCAAGTTCATTTTGGCGACTTTGTTATTTTTGAGAACGTTTCGCTTAATATCTCAAATGATAAAATCGGGACTTTTGAAATTTCAAACGATGTTAACTCAACAACGAAAGATTTATTAACATGAAATTGTGCACAAATATTAAGCACATTTAGATATAGGGCACTATGAAAGCGGGTTTTAAAATCATGATTCAAATTTAAATTACAGTGGAAAATGTCATGATTGGGCGTTTCCTGATTGCTATGGCAACCATATTAACAATCGTGTTTCATGTGCCCCCTGCGTATTTTCCTCCTACTTATATCACCTAAGATTCGGTTACATCGTGTTTTTGTTCTTCAGTTATCGTTGTTTGTGTGTTCAGCCAATCATAGGCCCTATGTGGTTACCATGGCAACCAGAACAATATTGTTCACATTTTTCGAAACTTCTCAATAAGGCCTTTAATATGGTTTATGATACGAACATGTCATCATTCGGGAACATTGAGTAAATTAATCTCAAAGTTCAGGTCTGAAACCTCCCAAAGGTAAATATTTCAGGGGTGATACTATTTGGAAATGATGATAAAGTGGTAGAATTTTTTTGCGGTCGAACAGAGAAAACTTTGAAGACGAATCAAAGAGAACGCCCTGCTCATGAATGACCAACAATCATGCAAAAAGGTCAATCTGAAAAAGACCAAAAATAAAACAGAAATTTAAAAGCAACAATATCCGCAGCAATTATAGAATATCCTTAGCAAGTACTTCAAGTTGACTAGACGCCTCTTTTGCCTACGTGGAGGTAATGTTTATCAGATTGGTTGGACATGTACTGTAAGGGATCCCGACTCAAGTCATGAAATGTTAGATTTTAGAATAATTGAGTTTTGTAGTTGCGATACGAATTTTGCATTGATGTTGTAATATTAATGATATCGATGACGTGAACAGACGTAATTACATAGAGTGAACGGTTAAATGTGAAAACGTAGAAGTATGACATGAGAAGGAATGACCTAAATAAGATGAAATGAAACCGAGTGGGAATTGGAGGCTTTGGATGATCATTTGAGCAGCATATCATTATGTTTTGTTTGAAATTCTGGAAGTGTTTTTTTTCTCAGCAACGAGGTTTCTGTTATGATTTAACACGTGGAATGGTTGGTTTGAAACTGAAATAACTCCTGCCTAAAATATAGTTTATCCATGAACACTTTAGACTCATAAAATTTTTAAGAAATGATTGTAATTATTATTATTAGTTTCCTATTCCCTACGTTTGGGGGAAATTGTCTTTTCATATGCACTAACTATACGACGTTAGGGAGAAATATCATTTCCCCTAACGTTCTTAATTTTTATTGCACTTTATATTCCGTTTAGTATAACAAAGGGCATGACTAATAATATATGCTAACTTATGTTTTATGCAAATGTATGTAAATACATGTAAATTTATGTAAATTTCGAGGTTTTGTATAACTCATTAAGGTCTCATGAATATGGAAACTTTCACCCTTTTATCAAGAGTCAATCATATACTACTCATTGTGGACAATTTCTCCTAACGTGTTTGTTAGCGTCATTGTTGTTGTTGTTGCTGTTGTTGTTGTTGTTGTTCCTCAATAATGTACCTTTAGGATACATTGGTCTCTCATGTGCACTAATTAATTTAAAATCTGAGGGACCGGTGTAAGGTTAAATATGGAACCTATTGACAAATTTAAAAACAAAGAAACGTGTAACATATCAGTATAAACCACATACCTACTTTATAACAATTATTTTAAATTCTGCCTTAAGTATAAGGAAATTGTTTTACCAAATTAATTCAATTTTTATTTATCCTGTATTTTTTCTTGTGATTGCGTACTCAATATTATAATCACACAAATAAATATAACACATGTTGTAATATAGTACAAAGGGGTTGAAAAAGAAGAAATGGTGGGAAGACTGTTTAATTCAAAGGAACATCTCTCGCTGTAGTAATCATTTGGGATTTCTAAAACATCGCAGACACGTTGAACTCCAGAAGTCTACATGCAGAGTTTGAGACTCTTTGCAAGCAATCGTAGCAGAGTGCTTTGAGGCTCTTGGTCACAAGCAAGCAGTCTGCCAAGTAATCAATACAGGCTACCGTGACTGAACATAACATAACACCAATCTAAAAGCAACAATATCCGCAGCAATTATAGAATATCCTTAGCAAGTACTTCAAGTTGACTAGACGCCTCTTTTGCCTACGTGGAGGTAATGTTTATCAGATTGGTTGGACATGTACTGTAAGGGATCCCGACTCAAGTCATGAAATGTTAGATTTTAGAATAATTGAGTTTTGTAGTTGCGATACGAATTTTGCATTGATGTTGTAATATTAATGATATCGATGACGTGAACAGACGTAATTACATAGAGTGAACGGTTAAATGTGAAAACGTAGAAGTATGACATGAGAAGGAATGACCTAAATAAGATGAAATGAAACCGAGTGGGAATTGGAGGCTTTGGATGATCATTTGAGCAGCATATCATTATGTTTTGTTTGAAATTCTGGAAGTGTTTTTTTCTCAGCAACGAGGTTTCTGTTATGATTTAACACGTGGAATGGTTGGTTTGAAACTGAAATAACTCCTGCCTAAAATATAGTTTATCCATGAACACTTTAGACTCATAAAATTTTTAAGAAATGATTGTAATTATTATTATTAGTTTCCTATTCCCTACGTTTGGGGGAAATTGTCTTTTCATATGCACTAACTATACGACGTTAGGGAGAAATATCATTTCCCCTAACGTTCTTAATTTTTATTGCACTTTATATTCCGTTTAGTATAACAAAGGGCATGACTAATAATATATGCTAACTTATGTTTTATGCAAATGTATGTAAATACATGTAAATTTATGTAAATTTCGAGGTTTTGTATAACTCATTAAGGTCTCATGAATATGGAAACTTTCACCCTTTTATCAAGAGTCAATCATATACTACTCATTGTGGACAATTTCTCCTAACGTGTTTGTTAGCGTCATTGTTGTTGTTGTTGCTGTTGTTGTTGTTGTTGTTCCTCAATAATGTACCTTTAGGATACATTGGTCTCTCATGTGCACTAATTAATTTAAAATCTGAGGGACCGGTGTAAGGTTAAATATGGAACCTATTGACAAATTTAAAAACAAAGAAACGTGTAACATATCAGTATAAACCACATACCTACTTTATAACAATTATTTTAAATTCTGCCTTAAGTATAAGGAAATTGTTTTACCAAATTAATTCAATTTTTATTTATCCTGTATTTTTTCTTGTGATTGCGTACTCAATATTATAATCACACAAATAAATATAACACATGTTGTAATATAGTACAAAGGGGTTGAAAAAGAAGAAATGGTGGGAAGACTGTTTAATTCAAAGGAACATCTCTCGCTGTAGTAATCATTTGGGATTTCTAAAACATCGCAGACACGTTGAACTCCAGAAGTCTACATGCAGAGTTTGAGACTCTTTGCAAGCAATCGTAGCAGAGTGCTTTGAGGCTCTTGGTCACAAGCAAGCAGTCTGCCAAGTAATCAATACAGGCTACCGTGACTGAACATAACATAACACCAATCTAACCATGCCAAGTTCCCCATCAGCGCATGAATACAGCTTCACACGTTTCTTGTATTATTATGGCTTGATTTGAGAATACGTCTTCCGTATCTTAAATGCATAGAGATGAACCAGTAAACGGTGTGGTTGACCTCACTAGATGCACACAAATTGAGATACTGAAATCTACACACGCGCTTCTATAGAATTGTTATGAAAACACATTTTACAAAAATTCAATCAAGACTTTACGGTCACACAATACCAGGCTGTCAAAAATCATACAGGGAACAATCAAACAAACAGTTTAAATATTGACTAATCTCATAGACAATATAACAAAAAACATATTGACACTATATTGATAAATATGCAAAGGCCTAGAAGTATTTTCAATTCAAGTAAAAGAAGTTTTGTCACTTTGCTTTAAACATGGATGTCACTGACGTTGACGTTCAACATTTCTTAAATTAACCCTCGTCCAACCAATTGAGGGCGTGATCCTCAGAAAATCTCTCAGTCAGCCTTTAAGTAGTAGTTAACATAATTGTTCACCAAGCAAAAGATATTTCTTGTGTAGTTAATAGGTAAATACATTTGGCTGGGGGAGGGGGGTTATTTTTGCTAAGCAACTTTCATGTTTACCGTTCAAAACAGTTCAATAACATAAAAGAATATTACTGTATTGTACATAGTGCACCCAGGCTGCCAGTAGGAAAAAGAATATATACAAACCATGTAAATCATATTTAACCATTATTTTTACTGTTATTTTGTCATCATGGGAAGTATAAATGTACATTTCTTCAGTGCATATTTTATGGTGAAAATATTACATAATAATGTCTATTTCACATTTTAAAAAAGTGAAAGGTTTGTGAAGATATACTGTATTTTACAGATTTATTTTGAGCGCATGACAAATTGAATGACAATTAATGCATTCCTATTTTGTCATTAATACATATAAATTCATAATTCGTCGTTTAATTGTTGCACACTAAAAATTAATTTGTAATGCACAACAAATTACAAATTTTGACCATTTTGTCATTCAATAATTTGTCATGCAATTTTAAAAAAGTGACAAGTTCTAGGTTTAATTAGGCATTATAAAAACATTTTAGTTTGATTTTAGCTTGAATTACCCTTAATTGTATTGTCTTATACGTGAGTTATGTTAGTGATCAGAGCTCAGATTGCTGGAAAAGGGATTTCTGCTCAAATTAAAAATACAAATTTATACTGACCCGGAACAACATTATTAGACACAGATATATGCTAGACTAGAAAAAGAAGTAAATTGAATGCAAATAAGAATTTTCACATATCTTTCAATCTTTTAAACTGCTTTTTTTTTTCAAAACTAAAAAAAATGCACTTACCCTTTTTGTGCTCCAAGCACTCAATATAGGGGGAACTATGCATAAAGAAATAATAAAGTCTAATTTCTTTATTGATTGAGTAGAAACTTTCGTTAAAATCAGGTTTAATTTCGATTTTCAAATGGTCTTTAAATGATTAAGAATGCTGAAGTGTGCACGAAGTGCACAACAATATTGATTTTCACATCTTGGAAGAAGCGCAGAAACAGATAAAATTGCGATTCGATTACATTCAATATAACATGACCAATTATTACTTTAACTTTATGAGTTATGAGCATTTTATTTGTAGTCTGCCTTTTCCCTCTTTTATGCTCTGAAAAAGTACGCCAAACCGAATCTATTATATAATATCCTATTTAATTAAGCGTCTTTGACTCGAAACCGTTCAAGCTGTTACTCAAATTATGTTTTATTCTGCGAATTAAAGCGATTCTAAAACTTGGCCAAACTCACGTCTGACATTTTCGAGATGATCTACCTTCAGCCCGCCGTCGATATTTAACCTCCCTTTGCGCATTCTCACTATCCGCAGCAACAAGAACTTCAATGCATCGTAGAGCGCGAATTATGTCAGCGAACTTTTCATCCCATTGTTTTTTCTAATATAAGACTACATGCATTAACATTTGCACACAAACTAAAAAGGCACGACGACAAAATTTTAATCCGTATGAACACTCGCGCAAATAGGGAGAAAAGAAAGGTAAACAATTATGGTGGTATTTCTTTAGGCCATCGCATCAAAGGGAAAAAGATACTCGATAATGACTTTGGAACGCATGCGGGAACTAACTGATTTTGCTAGATAAACAGTATAAGATTATACTATTTCTATTGTGCGTTCAATTAACTTGACCGCATATTCGCCAATTTATTCGAAATGAAACGAAAATGGAACAAAACTCATGAAAGAAAAGTTGTTTGGCAGACTGTGGACCTAACATCTTTGTGCAGGACAATAACCAATTAATTGTTGCGTAACCCCATTTCGATTCAATTTCCCGGGCTTAGAAGATTTTATCGGAACACCATTGATATTCACCGACACTATGGAATCCAGGTTTAAAACTGGTTGCCGATAGGGGATGAGATTATTTAAATAAACAGTGTTTATAGTAATTTCAGCAATGCACCGGTACCATATTGCATGTCTTGTATTATAGATTACCCTTTACTTTGTTTCTTCTAACAACTTGGTTAAATTGAATAGAAATGAGGTCAGCAATAACCACACTAGGTCTTGGTCTTCACAGCTTGCCAAACAACACATCTGTTCCATGACTTTTTGTTCTCGCTTCATTTTCTAATAAATGATGAAATATACGGTCAAAAAAATGAAGAAGAAATTCTTTTGACTGATTTAAGAGAAAAAAAAATGTATTATAGTAATGAAAGAGTGTTTTTTTAAAGAAAAAAGTACTTTTTGAGATGTTTTTAGTAGAAACCCCACATTGTAGCTCTTGTAAGTAAGAGGGTGTGTGGTGTGTGTATTGTGTGTTGTGTGTGTGTGTGTGAGACGAGGGTGTGTGTGTGTGTGTGGTGTGTGCGGTGCGTGCGTGTGCGCGTGTAGGTGTGTTTACTTGGTTGTTGTTTTCTTTCTTTTTGTGTGTTTTGTGAACGGGATTCTTAGTGAGCACCATGCAAATTTAGCCGAGGGGGGAAAAAAACGTTGGCTTAAGATGTTTCCTTATTCATTCTTGCATTTTTTGTTTGTCTGCTTCTTCCACTAAATTTAAGCGGCCCAAGAGTGCTTGCGAATTCCACCATCACCTGAATTTGAACTGCAATCTATTTAGGAACACCGTTAAAGTAGGCCAGATGGTAACTAGATCAAAGGTTGTGTCATACGGCATTCATCAATTTTTTTTTAGAATTGTTTGAGGAATTCCATGAAATATGCATTAACTGTTAAGGTATGGAGAAATCAAATAGACATTTTTTTCAATATGGCTACAGATGTCAGCTTCATTTAAGATGAGTCGTCCTGAATGTCCTCCCTGAGTAGCTTGTTTTTAAGATCCGGGTCAAGATAGTTTGAGGTATGTAAAATGTTAATAAAAATCTGTAGCGAGATGAGCCTACCGTGTTCTATTGTGCGATGGCTACTCCCAAAACTCATTTCCATACCAGATCTGTAATCCATCTAAGTGCGTGTCTTATATCCCATTTTTAATATTTACGGGTTCTTTTTATATCCCAGCGTGCCTTTGCGAGTCACTCGGCAAATATGTTAAATTAAGGCACAAACTTGCATCGTGTCTAGAAGCGTTATTGATGAACATAAATTATTTTATGATAAAAGGCACTGATTGCGATACACCAATTTCAAATGGGAAGTTTAATAAGACGATCTCGAACAGTAAAATAATGAATCGCAATATTGATAGAATTTATTTGAGATGATGATTTATGGGAAACTGAATAACATAGAATTAATAGCTGGTCCTACTTTAAGCTGGTGAATACTTGTAATGCTTAGTGTCGCGGGCGGACCCGCGCGACTCCATCTATCCTAAGCTAAGCTAAAATCGCAATTACAGAACAATCATTGCTCCGAGGTATATTGTCGAGATTAATTGACCGGTTCCGATAGACTAATTCTGTCTTTGGCCAGTTTTGTCAATGGGATTTTGTCTTTGTGTATTTTAGTCGTTCCTTCGCCCTCTACTTGATTTAACAAGGCACAAACCCACGACTGAGAAAAGCTTTCGACATTTGGAGTTTTTGTCTTCGGAAACGCGGCCAAACAAATAGAATCAGTGGAGAAGTTGAAAGGCTCTTGTCCCCTAGAGCCAAAAGAGACATTCTTGAGTATGACATGAATGTTATACATTCCAACTATTCAAAACCTCAAAACCAATAATTGCAATGATGAATAAATATTTCCATTATGTCCTTAGGAAGAAACTCTATACACATTTCCGAAGTGTCCACACGATCGATCCAAAAAGCTACTTACTTACGGCATTTACATTTCAACGATCTTGAAGCTCTTAATGTCGCCTGTCTTTAAGAACTGTTTTTGTAATGTCATATGAAGAGGCATTCCACAACTTAAATGGAACTCTTTAACATAAACAAAAAATGCTTTAACCTGCTGTGGGCCACGTTAACCAACTTGACCAACTATGAGCGGAATAGTGTCCACGGATTTTATCCTCACACAAAATGCACATTGCGCTCATACGTCATCGTACAAATACATTTCGGAGAAAATTGGACTCATAATGTCTCCCAACAATTAACAAGGTAGGCACACTATAACAGATTTTTTAGCTCATAAACCATACTAGCTCGCATTTGAAGTATTTTGGACTCTGTCTTCAGTGGTTTCAACTGCACGAGTTCTTCTTCTTTGTGAGGATTAAGTCCACAACGATCCAAATAAATCTTGTTAGCCCTGTGGACATGGTGCATCAATAGCTTTGTGCTTGCGCTAGTTGTATAGCAAAGCGGTTTTGTACTGATGATAAACGGAAGCAGTTTCTTAAATCTCCATCTGCAGGCCCGGCTGCAGGCCTTTAGCGATTATATTAGGACTTCTTTTTGACATTTAACAGGCAGACCGTAACTGTGTTGAATGGATTTTATTTGACGTTTTACGTATGTATAGTGAGCGAGAGGTTTAAAAAATAAAAATTAAATCTTGGGTCTGTTTCACTAAACATTCAATCGACGTATCTCAAGTGGCCTTCATAAGTTAAGAATATGCTATTATTGGCAATTGTTATGCTTCAAAAATTACTCCTGGGATTGCATCAGATCACTCGGTTGTTAATTTGAAGTTTGATTTTGATCCAAACCCCCACGGTAGAGGCTATTGGAAATTAAATTGTCACTTTCTTCAAAGAGATGCTGATTTCATTAAGTTTATTAAAGATAAAATTGAGGATTTCAAAATGATCCATAGTGATACTGATTGTAACCCAAATACCATCTGGGATGCTTTCAAGTGTACTATAAGTGGGCACTGTATTGAGTATACATCAAGAAAAAAGAGAGGAATTCAACTAAGGCTCAACTTAAGGCTGATATTGAGATGATTCGAAATAAGTTGAGCAGCGGTCCAGATGCTGATGATGATTTTGATGTTACTGACCTTACTGAAGAGCTTAAGGATCTGGAGGCCCAATTTATTTCTATTTTAGATTTTGAAACTGAAGGGCTAATTACCAGGTCACGTTGTCGTTGGGCAGAAGAGGGCGAAAGAAGCTCTAAGTACTTCTGTAATCTCGAGAAAAGGGCTTGTGAGAAAAAAAGTATTAATCGCATCAGGACCGCTGACCAAACTGTTATCACTGAAAAGAAAAGAATTCTGGAGGAAATTCATAATTTTTATTCTAATCTGTACAAACTTAAGGAGGGTGATAATGCTTGTGATCCTGACGGTTCTTTTTCCAGAAGCTTTTTGGATTCCATTAATATTCCTAAGATTTCTGAGGATGATAAGCGCATCCTTGATCAGCCTCTTACCAAAAATGAAATTTTTCGTACTATTTCAAATATGAGTCGCAATAAATCTCCAGGCCTTGATGGGCTTCCTTTAGAATTTTGGGTTGATATAGGTGACATGCTTCTTGACTCATTTAATTTTTCGTTTCGCAATGGGCTTTTATCAATTTCACAAAAAACGGCGGTAATCACTTTGCTTCCAAAAAAGGATAAAGATCTGCTCAATATTAAGTTAATTATAGGCCTATTTCATTATTAACAGTTGATTACAAAATTATTGTCACAAACTATGGCCAACAGGTTGAAAATGTATGTATTAATAGTTTTAATCAATTCATTATTTCACCATATCAATCTGGTTTTTTGAAAGGCAGAAAATTGGGAATAACATTCTGCCTTCTTATGGATGTTGTTGATTTGCTACTCTTATGTTTCCCATTTACCCTGCAGCCATTTTTGCTTTTGTGGTTTGGATCATCCAAAAGCTTTTGATAGTGTCAGCCATGATTTTATTTTTAACCATTTTGAGTATTTTAATTTTGGAGAGAATTTTATTAATTGGATTAAGACATTTTATTGGTAGAAAATCATCTGTTTTTGAATAAGGGGTTTTCTTACGAACCATTATGATGTTTGTACTGGTATTTTTCATGAAATGCCCAATTTCTCGTACATTTTTTCTCTTTGTGTATAGAAGTGCTTGCTATTGCCATTCGTGAGAACTCTAAAATTAAAGGGATTCGTAGTAATGAGGAAGAATTAAAGGTCTCTATGTTGGCAGATGATACCACATTTTTATTGACGTTCAGATTATCATTTAATAATCTATTTTTACTCTTGAGAACTTTGGTCAATTGTGGTTTGTCCCATTTAATTTATCAAAATCTGTGCAGTTTTGGATTGGCTCAAGAAAGGTTCTTCAAAATTTCCCTTTCAGGAGTACGGGTCTTCACTGGGAGTATAATAGTTGTAAATATCTTGTGTATAATTTTTGTTCTTTAGAATTTTGAGTTCCATGTTTGATTTGAATTACAAAGTCAAATTGAAAAAATAAGCAAACATTAAATGCTGTAGGGGCTAGCAACTTTTCCTTATTGGTAAAATTTGGATGTTTATTAAAAATAATCCCCATCTTTTACGTGCAGTTTTTGTATCTTTTTTTCCGTTTTATGTATCAAGATCCCAGATTCTTTTTTTTAGATCAAGAAACAAACTCTTTTTTAAATGATTTGGAATGGCGGTACGACAGTATAAAAGGGATTTTTTGGTCTTGATTAATAATCTTGGGGCTTCGTTTGGTTTGATATTCATTGCTTTGCCCAAGCTCATAACATGATTGGGTAAATCATCTTTTAGATGACAACTATAATATAACTTGGAAATTCAATTGATTGTCTTGTTCTGCAAAAAGTTTCACCCTGACTTTTAATCTATGGAAATCTCCCGCTCCAAGAAAATTTTGGTTATCACAATTAGGTAATGTTGCATTATCAAGATTCATTTAAGGTCATGGTACACCTTTCGGAATAAAGCTACTGAGATCTTGGTATAGGTATAAATGAACTCGTTGCCAAGGCCCCTATTTGGTTTTAACTAAAGAAATTAGATCAAAGTCCAAGAGTTACTTTTTTTCTGATCAGGCTTGGTTAAAAATGGTACTTGTTGTTGCATTGATATCTTTTGTATGATGATGAGCCTAACCCTGTTCTAATTTTTGATGACCTTATTATTGATTCGACTTCGCATATAGATATAGACGGAAATATAATATTTTGGTTGATAATATTGCTCGATGTGGGTTGCTTATGATTGTTGCGCCAAGATTTGATTCATCCGATGACATCTTCTGTTCCTCTAATAATCTCACATGGTGCTCCTAAGGTTTCCTAGGTATGCCTATTTAATTAGTCCAAGAAAAGTGTTCCTCAAACAATCATGTGAATTTTTGGGAAAAGTTTTTGGATGACCCTTGTGTGTTCTCGACAACCTTGATGTGAGGAAGTTCATAATAGAAACTACAAATGGTACAATTGAGACCCAGCCCGGTCATTTTGATTTCAATAATTTCCACAAAGCGATTGCCCTCAAGACTTCCTCTTTAAATAAATAGGAAAGATTCAGCACCGTTTGGTGATTTTTTGCCAAATGCCGCGCCTGAAAACCATTGAGCATCTTTTTATTGGTGAATGTGCCAATAAAACCATTTTGGGATGACCTAATTTCTTTGATTAATTAAAATGTGATTCCCGAATGTCATAAATACTTTTGATCGTATGTTTGGTATTGAGAAAAGACCCTTTCCTTACCTATTTTTTTTGTGCTGTAAATTTTACATTTATAAATGCCGTTTCCAAAACAAACTCCTCTAACTTACTGCCTTTAATCTTTCGTCCTACTGAAACGCAAGGTTGAATATCATTTGCCAATAAAAAGGGTAATTTATCTCAAAAAATGGCGTTTCCATATACAGTAAGCTTATACATGTATTCATGTTTAGACTTGATCTTTATACCTTTGACTTATGTTTATTATTTAATCTTATTGAATCTTCGTTAAGTAATACTTCTGCTGCAACTATGTAATTTCTTGATTGTGATTTTTGTTTGTTGTTTTTTTTTGCTAATGCTAATAAGATATGAAGGAAAAAAAGTTAAGAATAGTATGCTTTTACTTGTTTTTAACTTTATGAAGGGTCCCTGTATTAAATCCCTATTCCTTACGAAGGATACAGAACTTAAATCATTTTAGTAAAATGATTTTTACGATTTATCTTATATTACAATAAGATTTTGAGACTTACAACGTAACGTAAATGTTATTGAAAAGGATACTGACAGAGGAGTACAAAACGACTTGTATCTTTTTTAATTGACCTTATGACGGCCATTACACAAGCTGTATGTTAGAAAATTAATCTTTCCGATTATCATTTTAAATCCGAACATTTGGGCTTTAATGTGGTATCAAATGCATGGAAATAATTGCAGACTACTGAAATTTCACCTTTGACACAATTATAAAGTGAACACAGCTCAAGGAAACGTTTAGTATCAGAGGCTGGTAATATCTAAAAAATCAACACTTGAACTTGTGTTTATATGGACTGGACAAATCAAATCGCTTAACCAATTACTCGCGCATGCGTCTCAGATGCTATAGCACATGTGGAGTCTTTGTAAAACAAGTCATGCTGACATAATAAAAGCATATATAATAATAATAATAAATAGTTCTTATAAGGCGCAAAATCATTCACAAGAAATCAGTAGCCGCCATAAAGTCAACACAAACAAATCAAAACAACACAGCTATGAGCGATGAAAAGCTGACGAAAAAGGTGTGAGTTGGTAAGAGTGCGTTTGAAGTCTTGGATTGGTGATTACTACGAATCTGTTTGCGAAGTGAATTCCAAACAGCTGACGCAACGAAATGAAATGAGGTTCAACCAGCTGATTTAAGTTGACCGTGAAGTTTCATAACTTTTAAGATGATGAGCGGAGTGAACGTGATGGTTGGTAAGAATGGAAAGGCACAAGATGACAAAATAACGGCAAGGTACTTTGAAATGCTTGAAGGCAAACGGCCAGTTTTGAATTTATGCGAAATTCCACGGGTAGCCAATGAAGCTCAAAAAGCAAAGGTGGATATATGGTCATGTTTTGACGTTTCTGGGAATAGGCGAGCAGAACATTTTGGTACGTTGTAAACGTTGTAGTTGGGCGGAGATGGGTTGATACAAGATTAAAATGCAATTACAAAAATCAAGGCGTGAGATGATCGAATTAACCAGAACCGAGGTTGCTTTTTCAGATAGGTAAGGTCTAATAACCCAATCTTTCTTTAAAGAGAAATATGCAGAACCGGCAGATGTCACTTATATTGTGCAGGGGGGGGGGGGGGGGGGGGGGAGGGGACATGGATAAGGAGATTGATCAAGTCGAACACCGAGATACTTGGACAGAATTTGAAAAATAGATGTCAACAGTCCAAAATCCGTATAGTATTACTCTCAAGCTGGTTAATACGAGAAGCCTACCAACGGTCCTCACATCCGTCTGTCATGTATTAAAGAATAAGTTGTACCTGTCCATCCAAACAAAACGCAAATGGCACTAATACAATATTGAATAGCTGCATTAGTTGACACAAATACTCAGGCGACCCAGAATATGAAATCTGAGAATCATCGGAGTACTGTGATACGAAAATGGTACTGATTGATAACATAAGAGAGAGATTGATGATATAACAAATAAAACCGGCCCAAGTACCGAGCCCTGTGGGAACCCGTACAAAAGCGGACGCGATTTGGAGACATTACCAGCGACGATAACCGACTGCGAAACGATGGTGAAACTATGAGTGAACCATGAAATACAGTCCTTGATACCAAAAACTCACTTCGAGACGCTTGAGGAGAACAGAAGGGTCAAGCGGTCCAAACGACAGGCACTGAAGGTCAAGGATAGTGAAATAAGTGAGACATAACTTATCTCAGATTTGGTCACCAGTGTCAAGGACACTCAGTACGCGGTATCCACGTCTATGACCCTTTCGTTATACGCTGCGTGGTTAGCTTCAAGAAGCTTATGATTCTAAAATGGTGTTCTCTAATTGATAAAGGAACAAATTTTCAAGTATTGAGAAAGAAATGGAAAGGTTTGAACAATTGGGTCTGTAGTTTTAAGGATGTTGCGATCAAGTCCAGATTTCTTTAGAATGGGACAATGAGGCCGTGTTTAAGTTGAGAAGGAACAGACCAGATACAAGGGAATCGTTAATAATATCGCGTATGAGAGGAAGCAGATCGTCGGCACATTCCTTGACCAGTTCAGTTGGCAGCGGATCCAAGAACCAACCTTTGGGTGGGCAAGCTCGACAACTCTAATAAATCAGCTTCAGAAACAGGAGAAAATTGCTACAAAAAAACTGGTCCGTCATAGCCAACAAACGAAGGCGGTGGAGACGTCCGAGCATATAGTTTCTCTCTTAAATCGCCGATTTTATCGGAAAAGTATTGGCCAAACTTGCCAGGTAGTTCATTTGGGGGAATGTTTGATGGATAAGTACTCGACTTTGATTTACCTAGAAGCTGATTTGATAGGTTGAAGAGCTGTTTAGTGGAAAAGGTAACATTGTCAATTTTGCTAGCAAAGAATTGTCTTTTCGCAGCAATGATATGATCTTTGGCTTCCATTCTCTGCTTTGCACATATCTAGCGTAACAGAGTGGTAGAGACTAGACACTCTAATTTTACATGGCACACTTATCGATGATGTGATTCGAATTTGAAACTAAATAGTTAAAAATACAGGTTTTCTTTGTAATGTGGAAAGTTTTTTATGTATGGATGACAAGTGTTTTAATCGTGAAATAATCCGTGAAGCTGAAAACGGCGCAAATTTGACATTTCCGTACTCATGTCGCTTATTTATCACCTTTTCAAAAATGTTAAAAATACACCTATATATAATGCAGTTACCATAATAGAAACAAATTAAGTGGAATTTGACGTTAAGCAAAGTCACATTGTAAAAACAGTGTTTAGAAACGTGGTGCAAATTAGTGTTTAGGTATTAAACATATCAAATCTTTACACACTTGGCATCAAATGCCTAAGCATCCACCGTCAAATGTCTAAACATGTTTTGATTTTTAATATATTTAGGTAAGATATTAAACGAGGTGGTAAGACGTTTCAAAATGCTTAAAACATGTCGGAAATAGTTTTTGAAAGGTATTTAATTTCTAATCACTGTTTCACAGTGTACCAATCAGTAAATTGAATTTATTGCAGGGTACGATGTAAATTACAGTGTATTTGAAAGTTAGACTCATTAGTTATTTCTATTTAGAGAATAAAGGTATGATTGTGGAAACCGGTGTGGAAGCAGATATAGTCCGGCGGGAGCCACAGTCCGGGGCTCCATAGACGATAACGGAATAAAGTGTGAAACTAATGTTGCGTGAAGAGTCAACTGAATCGATTGCCCTATTGTTCACCATTGTTCCCGGACCATGAGTACGCCGGACAATAATTACTTCTACACCTGTGCTCTCTTTACTACGAATTGAAACCAAGGCGATACCATTATTTTAAGTGGAAGAACGAGGGCGGAGGCCGAGTTCTTCCACACAAAAATAATGGCGTCGTCTCTCACAATAACTTCGACTTGAAGAATAACAGTATCTCATAGTTTGGCAGTGTAATTGCATTTGAGTTCAACATCTGTGGTATGTCCACAGGTGGTTGTATTGGAATGCAATTATTTGTTTAAGGTACCTACAACATATGCTGTTTTGTAAGAGGTAGGTCGCAGTATAACTACATATTGCATCGTGCTTTTTAACAATATGTTATTTACACGTGAGTGTATCGTAATTTGGATTGCAAAGGAATTTACTAAGGTATGAAAATCGTGACTTTTCATAGGAATGTCTCACAACAGAGGTTACACCAGTGCTTTACTTTGTTTAGATATCTGCAGTAGTTTCCGCAGGTGAATGTATTGTAATCCTGTAATCTGAATGGAATGCTCTATGTCTATCTACCAATGTATTGAATGATTTGGATTGAAGTGTACAGGTGATCGTATTGTAGTCCTTGAAGTGACGCGGGTTTTCCTTAAGCGTGTCAACAAAACTGTATTTTTGCTCCAGGAGAATGTGTTATTTTACTAGAATTTGGTTAGGCTGTCCTACAGTATAGTACCCTATTGTATACCCATTTTTGAACATCTGTAGAATTTATCTACACCTGTGTGCCTTGCAATCCTAAATTTCGGATAGACAAGTAAGTAGCTCAAACGTTTTGTCAGGTATAAATCTGATAACTTGCGGTAAATTTTGGGCGGGATCGTCATACGCTTGATTAAAGTGCCAGATTTGGTATAGTAACTATATAGAAGGGGAGTACCCGGGCTGGGTGACCAAGGTCATGGTGGGACCAAGGTCATCTCATAGATCATACTGGGGTAAAATATTCAAAATGCCATAATTGTATCAATTTGTTCACAAACATGTTTGTCAGGTTATGCTGGGTTAAGATAATGTTCTATCTGTTGACAATAATTTAACGATTATCAGGCAAACACGATTCATGGTTATCCTGGGGCACAATAATTTCAGATTGCACTAATAATCATAAAAAATGGTGAGGAGGTATTCGTCTAGTCAGCTTAAATTAAGAATGTTTCCATTGATTCCACTAGTGGCACCTTAGTGTGTACTTCGCAAGACTATAACACCATTTTCTAAAGGACTTTTTTTCTAGGAATTTAAATGAAAATTCATTAAAATGTATACTGAGGGTTGATACCTAATAAGCAATACGGTATGACACCATTTTCACAAAAATCAGTTCATTAAGTATTACTTCGAACATGTATTTAAATATTTGCCTCTTTACACACAGGAAAAGCACGCCCCAATTTGAAAATGGCACCATTTCATTAAGAAAACAAATGAGGAGGAGGGGGAGGATTAAACCCTATGAATTACATTTTACTGTGATCCTTATGACCTAATTAATAACATGAGTTCTGTATAAACCTTGCGCGTTTCAAACACTCAAAATGATTCCCTAAAATTAGCGACTTTTGGTTAAAAGACCAAGATAAATAGAAAAACACCATGAAATAAACCATAGCATTTTTCCTAATGGCGTGAGGGGCAACGTATCAAAATGTTTGCTTCTAAGTTGTTCTAATTAAGAAATAAGAGTAAAGTTTGTACAGGTGTCAAATTGTTAATGCTCCAACTTTGTTCAAATGTATACCAACGTTGGTGTCATGTCTTTGGGGTTAAAACAGAGGTAAATGGTTTATTAACTCTATGGACATAACGGTTCAAGGTCATACTAGGGGTAAAGCGTCAGAATGCTCAAATTCTTTTAAAAAGTGTTTCCATATGCGTTCGTCTCGTTGTGTAAAACCTGAAAATATTATTTCAACAATTCCCTTGCATAGTTATCATGTTATAGGGCCCATTATGATAGACTCTTGATATGTTGCTCCTCGCAATATTAGGAAACTATCCTAAAAACTATGGTTTATTTATTTCCGCCTTCTGTCTACAAAGACCCTAAAGTTCATGGACTAAATTTTTATCATGGGTTTACACTGCTTTTACCTTCGACGACCACACTACTTTATGTACTGACGTCTTTCAAAAATAGCTGGCTGGACCATTACATCATCAAAATTGCGGAATATTCTCCAACCTTACGTCCAGGAGCCTCCAGGGAAAAGAGACGTCCTTCATAACATTCGGTACTTAGTCTGGACTTTTAAAATATGACATGTCACTTTTGCAGTCTTGTGTAGTACGTTGATAATACACAATTAATTGAATAATACTTGAATTGCGCTGGATTTATAAGTTCAAATTAATCTATCGCAAAGCGAATCGCCACTTGTAAAACCAAGACCATAGATCATAAATATTACAACACACTGTCAATATTTTATATTGTACAACACCTGCAAATAACGAGTGACACATTACGATTCTAATTAATTTATTGCAAGCAAGAATATTTGGAGTCCAGTTCGCCTTACGAGTATTATTAAGGTACCGACTAGCTTCTCCTTGAAAAAATATGGACTTTGCATCTGACACATACGGAAATCTATCCACTCGGAAACGTATCGACTTACAGGACATTCGTTAATCATGTTAATACATGTAGAAACATGAATATATCGTTTAAACGAATTAAGTACACATCATGCACATGAAATAAATAAGAAAATAACCGTCTTTAAAAATAATAAAAAAATAGTTGAAACGGTTTTAAAATATGTCAGGAACTTCTTAGTGTCAGGTATCATATTAAAGAGACAGTAGGATACTAGTATTAGTATGTTACTTTAGTTTATGATTGTAAATAACTTTATTTATTGACTAAACCTAAGCTTTTTTCTTTATGACAATGGGATATAACGACATGCCAAGATATTAATAACAGAAAACTGTTCTCGTGTTGGCAGAGACATAGCGATTAATTTCATTTTCCTGGTTGAAGCTGGCCCGAAGTCTGATAGCGATAATGCGCTGAGAGAGGCCATTCCAAGCTGTTGAAGGTACAAAATAACTCTCCGACTGACAGGGTTTGATCTTAGGATCTCGATAAGTTTGTAAGATCTAACAGACCCTCTCAGCTAGAGGTCTGTGACCTGGATGTTTAGCCTTGGGTATTAGGTACCTGAAGCCTCTTAAAGATCATGCAGTAGAAAGGTATACTTATTCCAAATTCCTTCTACCGATTCAAAGAGAGAATAAGTGAGTACTGGTCCCCTGGCAACCTAATAATGCACTTTGCTCTGTTTTGAATGACATCAAGCTGTCAAGCTGAGATAGGCAAGTTGGTGTTGTACCTGACCATATCATAACTATCATATTCCATTTTGAAGTGTATCACAAGGGCGTGGAGTAGGGAGTATCTCTACGAAAAAGTCTACGCGCTGTCCAACTGGGTTCCATGATAGTTCACTCACTAGCAAAGTGTGTATCTAGTCCATCCCACAATGTACCAGTTATGGGAAATTTCATCTCAATAAAGTCATGTGATCCCACAAAAATCATATTCTTGACACATTAAAACCCTGACTTTTACACTCGTTTTAGCCCCAAAAGCTCTATACTTTTTTTATCATGACCATGAAGTGTTTTGTTTTCCTTTACAACATCTTGAACATTTTTATCCCCAAGTCCTGACGTGTGTTTAATACAGTATAGTATAGGCACATTGCATTGCATTATGGGATTGGTTAAAAACACCCTCTGGTCCACTAATAAGCGTAAGGTCTAAAAGGTTTGCGTCTTCCAGTCTTGCACCAAAGATACAGAGGTTATGGTGGTTTCCTTCAGCATTAGTACTTTTAGTGTTGATGTGACACTTAGCAACTCTAACAAAATAGACTAGTTAATTAATTCACGTGTCAGCGACGAATGTAATGAACAACAAGGGCTCTAATATAGCGCCTTGAAGTACTCCAGTATTTATCAGCTTCACTCTTGGTGATGTTTTCATTGGTGACAATTTTGACCTATCGAATTTTGAGATTGTTATCTAAGTTAGGAGTGTTCGATAGAAGCCAAGGCTAGCAAACCATGAGGTCAGACGCGTTCAAAAGCCAGTGGGTTCTCCCGCCATGCTCTTAGGTGAGTTTGTAAGTCGTTGCGACAAATATATATCGCATCGGAAGTAAAGTGGACACCAAAATTGCTGCTTGGAAGCTCCTGGAGATTATTTTGGTACAGATGTTTCCATATCTTCACATGCTTCATAATCTTTCCATTACTTTGGATATTGCTGGCATGGGAGTAAAGACATTTAGAAGTAATCGTAGCATGGACGTTGGAGTCGAGTTTGCTGTGCTTTTTGTTCTGGAATGTTTAGACTTCTCGATGAATACCGATATGAAACATTGATCTTTTTCCGTGGATGAAAAATCCTAACATAATGGATATCATTTCAGGATTTTTGCGAGAAAATTACGCAATTCATTTTCCTGTTAATAATTGATTATACGTGTATAATAGATAAAATAGAATGCATGCCTGGAATGGCTTACAAACATTTTCCTCTGGATTTTGACATCATAAAACAATAGATCGCGACAACAAAAAAGGATATCAACTAAAGGCTTCAACTTGACCTTCTACCCCATGTCGTATTGGGTTTCAACTCAGCTGTATTGGACGCACTATACAAACAAATCTACACTGTGTTTGTTTCTACATGTATATATAGATAATAGAGACGCAGAGTATTAGAGAGAAAAAAGTAATCTAGACGTGAATAGAGACACAACTTAAGAGACACACAAACTTAATAGAGCCAAAGAAACAGAAACAAGGGAATATAAAAAAAATCAATAGAGACACAAATGAATAGAGACAAAAAGTAATAAAAACACAATGTTATAGAAAACACGAAAACAAGAAAAGTTTAGAGCCAAGTCACAATGTTATAGAACCACAAAGTAATGGAAACAGAGAAATAGAAACGCAAAGTAATAGAAACACAGAGTAATAGAAAGCAAATGACGACTGTGCTTTATGCAAATAAGACTGAAATACCGTTTGTACAAAAATAACGTTTATGTGATTTTTTAAAAGACGTGTCTTATGCATGCCTATACATGCGAACATGATTTAAACCCCGTTTATATCAAACGATTTTTGTCAATAATTACTTTGTTTCTTGAATTGTACCTCTATTACTCTGTATGTCTCACTATTTATTTCTCATAGCACAGCGGTTTTGTGCAAAAATTGTGCAGTTGACGAAAAATCTCTAAATGTCAGGGCAGGGCAGTGGCAAAATGTAGGACAATTGTGCATTTTATGATAAATCGCTGAATTTGGCACAACAAACACTTCCAGAGAAATATTTTGGGCTATGTGCATCGCAGATTTCTCATGTTTCACGTTGAGAGGACAACGAAAGGATAACATATGGAGAAGCGTAAAAGGGAAATGCCCAATCTTGTTGGAAATAACAACAAATTGTTCGTCTGGTTATAAGGATACCAAATATGTAGAGTTATGGATGTTATGAATGAAAATACTGAAAATAGCTAAAACGTCAAATTCCTGGTTAAACAGGGGTAAATAAAAAAGTTACTCCCACTGCAGCAAAACAAACTCTTAAATTATTCATTTTGGCAAAAGAATTAAAATCAAGGATACCGTATTTTGATTATATCACATGTTTTGTTTCTGCGCTAGAGGATAAAGAGGCCACTAGTCACTCGAGGTGAATTTGATACATATGCTCCTGACCTACTTGACCACCTAACATGATAACTAAACACAGCAGATGGTGAACACTATTTCTTTTTTCCATTGTCTTATCTGGGTGAACACCTTGCTTCACTTTTACCAAAGCCTGAGCCACTTCATTTTTTTACCCCCTGTACAACCAGAAATTACACTTTTGGGCTATTTCAGCATTTTCACTCCATAACTCCAAACCAGAGGTCATACATGAACAAACTCTACATATGGAATCCTTATAACCAGACGAACGATTTGATATACATTTCAACAAGATTAGATCAAATTTAGGCTTTGCCTCCCTATGTAACCTTTCATCGACTCCTCACCGTGAAGCATAAAAAAGGCGATGCTCCTATAGGCCAAAATCTTTCTTTGGAAGTGCTTTAACTCTGTGACAAATTTCAGCGATTTATCATCAAATGCACATTTGCCCCACAATTTGTCACGAATCTGCTCTGCTGTCAATTAGATTTGTATTTATTCCTTAATTGCGACATGTGTGTCTCTATTTTGTGTCTTGATTACATTGTATCGCTATTACTCTTTGTTTCTCTTACTTGAGTTTTCTATTATTATACAGATACAAACACGGTGTTATATTTTATTATAGAGACAAAAAGAAAAAAGACATGAAATACCCACCACTTGTTGCAACATAGTAGTTGTAATACTGAGTAAATATGCTAGGAATGGATCATAGAATAACATATTAAAAGTCACTAGCCAAACAAATCGGGGACATACAAAGCCAAGGAGAATTTTGTAAAGGAATAGTTTGTAGCATCTGCAATGCATAGTTATCATGTTATGTGGCAAAATGGGTCAAAGGGGCAACATAATCCAATTGGCATTGACCTTCTTTGACCTCTATCTCGGGAGGTAAACATTTCACATAACCAAAACTATACCTTTTGGGAGTCCTCTTTCCTCAAGCAATAATTAGTATTTAATCACAGTAACTTCAATGTTGACCCCTGTACGAATTAAGATTGGCCTTTTTACCATTTGTGTTATTTGTACCCTATAACTCCAAAACAAATGGTTAAAAGATAATCCACAACTATGATGAACACAAAGGGCGCAAGTACATTTCCCTACAGGACTTCTGTGGTTACATCAAAAGGCTCTGAAATGTTTCCGTTCACCATCACTACACTTCGTGCGTTACTGTACAGGGCTTTGATGCCATTTGACCACTGCTTCAGGAATGCCATAGTGACGTAATATGGAGAACGTAACGGTCATATTGATAGAATCAAAGGCTTTCTTGAAGTCGATGAAAGAGACAGTAAGAGGAAGTGGGTGGTCTTTGAATCCCTCCATAATCCGTCGAAGGATGTGTGTCTGCTACGCACAACTACGGTCTGGACGAAATCCGGCCCGGTTGCTTTAAGTATTGGATCAACAAATGGCCGAATTCTGTTTAACAAAATTTTGTTGTAAACTTTAGCAGCTATTGACATCAGAGTGATCCCGCTCCTGCTCTATAGTATGTGAGTGTTGATATCTATTAATAAGACAATTTGACACCATTTCATCGGAATCGGTTCATCTTACCTTTCAGTGCCAGGATGACCTTGAACAGTTATTATTTTATTGCAATTGAACTATTTTCGTTGATAAGGCAAGTTATACGTCATTCCTGACAAACACGTTAGTGTACAACTTTGAAAGTTTTACCCGGATATAAACACTTCCCCCGCCCTTGTTTTGCATGTCAGTAGTTTTCTACCATTGGTGACTATTGATATGTTGTTTTATAACTGAACAATATCATAATTTTTTTTTTTTTTTTTTTTTACATTTCCCTACAGGACTTCTGTGGTTACATCAAAAGGCTCTGAAATGTTTCCGTTCACCATCACTACACTTCGTGCGTTACTGTACAGGGCTTTGATGCCATTTGACCACTGCTTCAGGAATGCACGGTGACGTAATATGGAGAACGTAACGGTCATATTGATAGAATCAAAGGCTTTCTTGAAGTCGATGAAAGAGACAGTAAGAGGAAGTTGGTGGTCTTTGAATCCCTCCATAATCCGTCGAAGGATGTGTGTCTGCTACGCACAACTACGGTCTGGACGAAATCCAGGCCCGGTGCTGTAAGTATTGGATCAACAATGGCCGAATTCGTGTTTAACAAAATTTTGTTGAAAACTTCAGCAGCTATTGACATCAGAGGGATCCCGCTCCTGCCTCTATAGTATGTGGAGATGTTGATATCTATTAATAAGACAATGACACCATTTTCATCGGAACGGTTCATCTTACCTTTCAGTGCCAGGATGACCTTGAACAGTATTCTTTTTATTGCACATGAATATTTTCGTTGATAAGGCAAGTTTATACGTTATTCCTGACAAACAAGTTAGTGTAAAACTTTGAAAGTTTTCCCCCGGATATAAACACTGCCCCCGCCCTTGTTTTGATGTCAGTAGTTTTCTACCCATTGGTACTATGATATGTTGTTTTATAATGAACAATAGATAATATCATAAAGTGCTTTTGCTCAATTTGTGGTGGGTAAGCATCATTTTGTTAATTTTCCCTAGCCTTACAGGTGTATATGCAATGCTTGTTTTTAACTTTTGCCTCCATTGATACCGAACAGAGAGATGGTGAAGATAGCTAATTACTAGACCATTTTGAACGTCATTAGGGTTTTTTAACCATCAAACCACTATGATGAAACTTTTGCAATTGCACTTTCTGTGTAGATCAACAATGCATTGAGCATACAGTTAGCGGTATAGACACGGAAGATCAAATTATGAAATTATAAATACAAAGGCTCGTTTTATTCTGATTTTGAGAATGTTCTAAGATCAAACATGATTCGACTATTCAATAACACAGTTTTGTGAATCAAATCGTAGTCACAAAAAACCGATGTGCGGAGATATGGTCTTGGACTCATAGTTCCACATACACGGTGAGAACAGGGCAATTAATTCAGTTGACTTGCACGCAACATTTGTTTCACGCTTATTCACGTTGTGGTCTATAGAGCCCGGACTATTACACGGATCAAATTTGTTGTTTTTTTTTTTTTTGTTTATTGATTGTTGATTTTCTTTGTCAAAAGATAGAATATGCTGTGTGAAAATAAAATGCGTGGGAATAAATAAAGCACTTAATATTTCTTCAATAATCACCAATTAGAAATCAAGCTTTGGTTTAGTCACTACTAAAAAACAAACGACCTCATACAGAATGTCTTCAACACACAGACCTCACCATGGTTACAAGATTGGACGTTCACAAAAACAATGTATACTGACGTTTGTGCCACGTTTCGCATATTAAAACTTCTAAAATGGTTAAAAAGATCAAATCAATATTAGAGGATGTGGAGGTCCCGCGTATAATCAAAACAATTATATAAAACTTAAAAATTGGGTAATGTCCTTTTCATTGAGGAAAACGGGCGTTTTATAATTGCAAATGCAGTTCACATCATACTCTCTGCTTCGTACAAGTCTATATTGACAAGCATTTCGAATTAACCTTTCTCCCCCCCATTGAAATGCCTCGCCATTAATATCTCTGGCTCAAGAAGTTGAGTAGACCATTGAAACCCTAAAGAGGCACACGTGGCTGTTGACATTAAAACCTTTTATATTGGGGGGAATGATAAGAGGTAACACATGTAACAAACCAGAATTATACCACGTTTTTCTCTAGCTCCAGTACAGCACCGTTTTATTTTTGCACGCAAATCATTAAAGGTGCAACGAGAAATTTTGAAGCACCCAAATATCATGTCATAACAGCTAATGTCATAAGATTAGGGACACTCAATAGCTTCTGTCGTGTTTTGCTACAGAAATGTCTTAAAACAGAGTAAAAAGGTGATTTGATTTGTTATATGTTCAATATAAAAAAACATAGGCTGAAGGTCGTATTTGCTCCTATACGAAATTAGAAAATTTCACAATTTTTGTTACCAAAGAAAACATTTATCAGTTAATCCTTTCGGAGGGGATATTTTCGATGGAAAGCTTTACATTCATGGGCAAAGATCGGCGCTTTCAAATTTTCAGGGACACCTGATATGTGTGAAATCTCTCGTTGCCACCTAACCTTTAAGCATGGTTTTTAACCTTTTCGCTGAGAACCCTCTCTACAAAGAATTACACACTATGGTTGTTGACCAAACTAATGGTTGGTTTTGCAATGAAGTCCGGTGAATATTTGTGAGAGTTCAAATAGCATCACCCATTTAGCTTGTATTTATGACCGTCAGCAGACGATACACATAACAATATTAGCACTCAATTTCAATAGCCGAATGGTACTAGCTCATTTTATGAAGTCCTAAAGGGTTAATTCAGCAGAGCGGTCAACGCGTCCCACCACTGTTGCCGACTCGCAGTCGCACTGGAATTCCAGTATTTTGGAGGTGACGCGTATTTAAGCTTTTAAGACCCCATTTCATGTTTTTATGTGTAGAGAATATAATGGATTTTATGGGATCACATGGCTTAGTGGTGAAATTTCCCCAAACGGGGTGCATTGTGGGATGGATTCCAATTCATCCCACTGCTGTGAGCTATCCTGCAGAAAACAGTTGGTCAGTAGGTAGACTTTTTCATAGAGAGGCTCCTTAACCACACCCGGATGATACACTTCCCCAAAAAGAAATATGGATAGGTATACATGAACAGATACAACACAAATTGCTTAACCTCAACTTGAGTCATTCAAAAACAAGCGGATAAGTGCATTATTAGATGGCCAGGGGACCAGTGTTCATCATTATCACCCAAGAACTCTATTTTTTTGAAAATTTTAACACTGTAACTCAAAGACCCCTATTTTTTGGGAAATTTTAAAAATTTTCACTCAAAGACCCCAATATTTTGGAAATTTTTGAAAAAAAATTCACCCAAAGTCTCCATTTTGGGGGGAAAATTGTGCAAATTGTCACCAAAGGAACCCTTATTTGGGGCAATTGGCCGTCTCTCACCCATAGACCACTCTGTCACCTAATGCCACTGGTTTGGAAACGCCAGGCCTTACACCCAATTACCATTTAATATGTTTTGAGCACCACCATGAACTTGTAATGAACCTTATTTGTTCAAGAACTACCCGTAGAATCCATTGGTATTTTGTTAAAGGTTTAAACTAATAACAGCAACATCAACAACATCAGTAGTTATCTATCTGACTCGGCCTTTCTTCTCGAAGATTGACCAGGTTTAGATATTCTCGTTTGACGCCATAGGTAAAAACAATGGACACTTGTCTGTTTTTGCTGCCTTGGTAGGATTTTGGAATGTTAAATGTGAGATCGTTTTGTTCTAACTTTACAATATGTATCATGGAAATTCCAAGGAGCATCAGGATCAACTCGAGTGAATACTTCATGAATTTCTAAGTTAAAAACAAACAAATAATCTAAGCAACATTATGATTTTGATATGGGAAGTGTTCAGTCATTCACCACGCTACATACAATAAAAAAACCCTATGCATTTACCGTAATATCACAGAGTCATGCGTAAAATATCTGAACACAACTCACTCTCAATCTATGGGACCGAAGTAAAATAACTTGCTAATTAATGTGGGATTTGAGCTGTATGGATTAATTTACGTTAGTGTTGACAAGGTTTTTATTTCCTTTTTAAACCCAAAGGAGCGGAATGTGTTTCCGATGTCAACAGAGAATTAGATCAATTACTATATCTAGAAAACATGTTGAAAACTTATCTTTTTCGGTGGATTGAATCTTTAATTAATGTTGTATTATTATCCAATCATGTGTTATCATAGTCTTATTCCCGTATATTTGATAGAGCGATTCACGTATTCACGCTTGACATCCCATAGGGGAACGAATTAATGAAAGTACGGCTTGTTTTTTAATATGTAAATAAAATGAAACTTTCTATAGATTATTTGGTTTTAAATGTCAACCTTTGAAATGAAATTAAAGAGGCCCAACACCGTGATAGAAACCTGGGAATTTTTAAGTTATTCAACTTAAAAATATATGAAATCTCCCATGTATGATTCGTCAAGTTAAAAAGATCTTGAAAACAAAGATTATCAAGGTACCCGAACGAATAAGTTTGTTCTTAGATAGGATCTTTATAAAAGTTCATAGTTTTAGGAGAGGGTCGAAAGGATACAGTGATAAATGTCGAAAGAGCGACGTCATACGGAGATTTACGCATCAAAGTAATTGTTACTGTGTCGTTTCATTCCCAGAAAATATGCCAGTGAAACTAGTTTTTCTTTTCTCTACTTCTGACAGTTACGGAGGACTAGTGATGTTAGGTTTATAGTCTTCAAATTCCATGACGAGCTTATAACATTAAGCCCAAGATACGTCCTTACTACTTCGATACGTTACGCCAAAGGGAAACCGCACCATGCACCATCCTGGCGAAGGTACATTTGTTGTTTAGTCGGTGGGAGATCAATGGATCTAGCCTTCTAAGTGTTCACATGGCCTTATTGAGGTGAAATTCCCTTAACTGGTGCATTGTGGGATGGATTCAATTCATCCACTGCTAGTGAGCTATCCTGGAAACCAGTTGGTCAGTAGGTAGACTTTTTCATAGAGAGGCTCCCTACACCACACCCGGATGATACACTTCAAAAAGAAATATGATAGTTCTACATGACCAGATACAACACCAACTTGCTTACCTCAACTTGATGTCATTCAAAACAGCGATAAGTGCATTATTGGATTGCCAGGGGACCAGTGTTCATCATTATCACCCAAGAACTCATATTTTTTTGAAAATTTTAACACTGTCACTCAAAGACCCCTATTTTTTGGGAAATTTTTGAAAAATTTTCACTCAAAGACCCCAATATTTTGGAAATTTTTGAAAAAAAATTCACCCAAAGTCTCCATTTTGGGGGAAAATTGTGCAAATTTGTCACCCAAAGAACCCTTATTTTGGGGCAATTTGGCCGTCTCTCACCCAAAGACCCCTCTGTCACCTAATGCCACTGGGTTTGGAAACGCCAGCCTTACACCCATATACATTTCATATGTTTTGAGCACCACCATGAACTTGTAATGAACCTTATTTTGTTCAAGAACTATCCCCTTAAGAATCCAATTTGGTATTTTGTTAAAGGTTATAACTAATAACAGCAACATCAACAACAGCAGTAGTTATCTATCTGACTCGGCCTTCTTCTCGAAGATTGACCAGGTTTAGATATTCTGGTTTGACGCAATAGGTAAAACCAATGACACTTGTCTGTTTTTGCTGCCTTGGTAGGATTTTGGAATGTTAAATGTGAGATCGTTTTGTTCTAACTTTGAAAAATGTATCATGAATATCATGAGCCTCAGGATCAACTCGAGTGAATACTTCATGAATTTCTAAGTTAAAAACAAAACATAATCTAAGCAACATTATGATTTTGATATGGGAAGTGTTCAGTCATTCACAACGCTACATCTAAAACCTATGCATTTACCGTAATATCAACAGAGTCATGCTTGAAAATATCTTAACAACTCACTCTCAATCTATTGGACCGAAGTAAAATAACTTTGCTAATTAATGTGGGATATTGAGCTTTATGTATTAATTTAAGTTTAGTGGTGACAAGGTTTTTATTTTCCCTTTTTAAACCCAAAGGAGCGGAATGTGTTTCCGATGTCCAACAGAGAATTAGCATCAATTACTATATCCTAGAAAACTGTTGAAACTTATCTTTTTCGGTGGATGATATCTTTAATTAAATGTTGTATTGATTATCACATCATGTGTTATCATAGTCTTATTCCTGTATATTTGATAGAGCTGATTCACTGTATTCAACGCTTGACATCCCATAGGGGAACTAATAATGAAAGTACGGCTTGTTTTTTAATATGTAACTAAAATGAACTTTCTATAGATTATTTGGTTAAATGTCAACCTTTGAAATGAAATTAAAGAGGCCCACACCGTGATAGAAATCTGGGAATTTTTAAGTAATTCAACATTTAAAAATATATGAAATCTCCATGTTTGATTCGTCAAGTTAAAAAGATCTTTGAAGAACACAAAAAGGTTCTCAATGTACCGAACGAATAAGTTTTGTTCTTAGATAGGCTCTTTATAAAGTTCATAGTTTTAGGAAAGGGTCGAAAAGATACAGTGTGAATGTCGGAAGAGCTGACGTCATACGGATATTTACGCATCAAAGTAATTGTTACTGTGTTTCATTCCCAGAAATATGCCAGTGAAACTAGTGTTTTCTTTTTCTCTACTTCTGACAGTTACGGAGGACTAGTGATGTTAGGTTTATTAGTCTTAAATTCCATGACGAGCTATAGCAATTAAGCCCAAGATACGTCCTTACTACTTCGATACGTTACGCCAAAGGGAAACCGCACCATGCACCATCCTGGCGAAGGTACATGTGTTGTTTAGTCGGTGGGATATCAATGGATCTAGCCTTCTAAGTGTCCTTGTTGAGCAACTTGACTTCTTCAACCGCCATTTCCTTTTGAAAATCGCATCGGGGCAATTCTGCCAACTCATCCGTGACTTAACTAATTGAATGAGACTGCGGATGCCTACTAGGGCTACACGCATATCCATACCTCGTATATATACTATTCCCAATCTCAAAGCTGTGGGATATTAGTTTAATGTAATTATCTGTGAATTCCAAGTTGCATTACACAAACACGTAGAAAGATTGTAAGAAAGAAGAACCTGGCAGCAAAGAAGATGTGGATAAGGGCAAGAAAGTGAGAAGAAACTGCACTACAACAAAACGTTCAGCATGTTCAGGACAAAAAGTGTGCCAATACAATGAGAAAATATAGTGACTGGTAGATATTACATCTTTTCTCTATATAGACCTAAGTTAATTACAATAGGATTTAGTTACGGTAAATATCATAAACATTTTACCGACTTCTTGTTTGAAGGGCACTACCCTATCCACAGCCTCGACACCACCACTCACACTATCAAACCTGAGATTTTGTTATTATGTGATAGCTTGTATTTAAAGGGATTTAGCAATGGAATGGTTTACCCTCTTAATTGTAAATATTTAGGTTTATATGTTATTTAGTAAACGATTACCAAAAGTGAAAAAATGCCTAGAAATGTCAAAAAAAACCTTTTTATATCACCACTTTTGTCACAAATGCTCGACACGATGAAAACGGGCAAACGAGATCAGCCCGTGAGTGTTGTCTGGAGATATTAGCTATATATGCCTGGTGACGTTCAGGTCCACTGATCTCTATACAATGGAGTGGCTACACAACAGTAACTGTATATTAGATGAGTGAAACAACACGCGGACGTTGTAGTCCACTCAATCTATGAACAGTACTAGGTACACCTAGACAAAATTGCTACAGAAGGTTTTTTGCTGTAACTATTAGTAGAAGCTCTCCCAAACAACATATCAAAAATGTAGAAAACGGGAAGCCTGGCAAGACATGCTAATTTGCACTTATATTACGTGGACGTATTTGCCCATATTTCGACAAATGTGTGAGATCATTAATGCATGTTTAGGAAAAATTTCGAATTTCTGTTGTCTTTGAAACATGTTTAGGATGGCTATGCTGACAAATGGTAGCACGTGGCCAATTGATATATGTTACAAGTGGAAATTATGGTCATATTCAAGATGGCCGAAGTTTTGCATTCTAAATGATTTGTCAGGATACAACCCCGATGGGAGATCTTTAATTATCCAAATTATTATTATTAGATGCATCTTTTGAAACATTGGCTGGTCAATTAGAATAACAAAAATTGTAGCTATTGGCGGGGGGGGGCACTCTCTATCTGAAGTGACGTGTATGTGCCTCAGCCAGGTGACCCGTAGGTCCATCCAGATAAAAGTACCAAAAAGATCATTGGGTACACAAGCTCAATAAAATTGGGGTCATCCAGTATGAAACGTTAAGGGTGCCACTGAGGTAACAATAGGAAGTGCCGTTCTTACAGAGTTCAAAATTCGCCTCGCCATGAAATATGCAGATTGTGAACCATGGATAGCACGGAAAAGAAGAAAATGGGTCATACAAGCTTTGTGAGCAGTATAATTTAGCAGCACATAACAAGTTCAACATTTCTGGTTGACGAGCTATTGAATAAGAAGAAGAAGCCAACAAAAAAAGAAAAACAAAACGCCAGTAATATAGGATATCCTCACAACAGCCAACAATAAAATAATGCTAATGGAGATGCTACACTAGGAGGGCCCATACATGTGATTTCCTCCAGACCCTACTGCTGCCGGGAGGCCTTGAGGCGGATGACTGACAAGGCGGCTACCACACGTAAAAAGGAATCAAAGTGGAATCAGTTGGGAGTGCCTTACAAAGAGTTTCAACACTTAGCTTCCATTGGCAACGGGTTCAGAATAACACCAACTTTGAGAACCTTTTTCAATCACAAGATTAGCAGACACCCTCCATCCAGCTGGATCTTTCACTATAGAGGAGTTTCAGAACTGCCTGAAGCAAATGAAACAACACAACAACCCTGGTCCCATCATACGATTTTGGCGGGATTTAAATTTTGGGGTAAAAAACGGCCAGCCATCTATGAAAAATAATCATGTCCCTTCCACTTTAATGTATCAGTTACAAAACACATTTTGCAAGCATAACCATTCAACTGTAACAATAACTTAACAGTTTTTTCAGAAACAAGAGTTAATACTGTAAAAAATTAAACAGTTCAATGAAACAAGAGTTAATATGTTGAATAAACCGAAAATCAGGCAAAATAGCAATATAGGTTTTTATGCAATTTAGCATGTTCTTGCCATGCTTCCTTTTTTCTCCTTTTGTGATATGTTGTTTTTGAGGGTTTGTACAGCAAGTTACAGCAAGAAACCTTCTGTTAGCAATTATGGGTTGTAGTGAATACTGGAGATTGATTGGACTATTGGTAGGTAGCCCCAACACATAGCATTCCAGAGACACCTTTTTTTTCACAGAAATTGTATCTCGGGTGCCCGCCCGTTTTAGGGACATGCCATCCCATGAGCGCAACTTTAAATACATGTTATGTCGTAGTCATAGGAACACATTTTGTGTAAATGACTGGCGCTTAACCTTCTGATTGGGCTCTGTTTGCAATGTTGCTAGCACAGGTTGTCTTAGCTCTCTTACATCATCGGCTGAGTTGCCAGGGTCGTTGCTTTTTCAAAAGCGTTTTGGGGCTATACCATTGGGTGGCTTTTGTTTTGCGCTATTAATCACGTCATTCTTTCACTTTGTTGATCAAAACCTGCACCGTTTTTTCTTGATTTTGTATTGCTTTATTTTGGTATGCAATACATGCAAAATTGGGATTCCACTGCTTAACCCCTTTAACTCTTTCCAATTACGATGTTAAAAGCATAAATATGAGTTATATACGGTTACCGCAAAATTTTGTAGAGTAATCTATGGGCTGTTGTAATGCATACTCATGTTAAAATGGTGCATCAAATTCAATTTAAATTTTATGTCCTTTCATTGCATGTGTACATTTGAAATATTTTGTCACTCCAATTCACGATGACGCTTAGTACTGCGAACAGTAATTAACCATGCACCCGTATATTAATAAGTAAATTGCCTCAAGTAATTGCTTATTGTTTGAACTCAATTAGTGGTCATCTTACGAGTATTTTCATAGTGATATACTATTGATCATATTAGAGGTTGAAGAGCCATTGTGCAATTATGCAATAATTACAAATAATATCATACCATTTTGTGGTTTATTGAAATATAAATAATCTTGCCTGCGGTAAAAGTTCATCACGTTGTGACAGTGAACTGCAAGTTGAATTTATTTTCATTTTGTATTTCCCACACGTACCGTATCTTATTTGTGCGTATGTATATTTACTCGTGCGCGAATGCGTTATGCCAGCAATTACAGACAAAATTGCAAACAACAAGGAACGAGGATTCTGAGTAAATTATAAATGAGGCAAAAGCCCGCCACGGTCATTAATACTAATAGTGAATCTTTTTACCTGGAGAATTCGTCAGTTTTAAATCGAATTCATCGTCGCTACTTTAATATGCTGTGACATATAAGCACACACAATTAGCCTGTGCTTTTTTAAAGATTGATACACATAAGACCATGCATAATAATTATCTTCATGTTAATGGGGAATATATAAACAATGTGATAAACTTGGCATCCTACACCACGTTTACTTAACCCGGGTCCCTGAGGCAAGAAGTATGATATGATGTCCAATTGTGTTTACACATATAACACCGTAATCAGAATTCATATATACAACGTAAAGCTACTGTAAGATAGTATCTGACTCGCAGCCTAATTTCGCAACTTTCTATCTAGTTGACCCGCGAGAGTATGAGCTTGACTCGTCAGTCAATTACTCGATTTCTTGTTAATTCATAATACACTGACCACTACTTGATTAATTCAAGGAGTATAGAGTTGATCAGGTTTCGCCATTCCAACACCTTTTACCATGTTTACACGAACTAGCAATGACAGCATCTTGCACGGAAAATGTTAATCTGCTTTATCCAAACTGGATAAATTTCACTCTGAGCAGTCTGGACATGGATTTGCTTACTTTGCTCTGTTAATAGACAGTTGTCTTCTGACCCGTCTCTTCCTTAGCTTTCTGTTATTGTTGCTGAACTAAAGCTGTTATTACAAACTGGAGTAAAAGGAGATATGGTCCGCCCGGAGCCATAGTCCGGACTCTATCAACAACGGAATAAAGCGTGAACTAATGTTGCGTGAAGGGTCAACTGAATCGAGTGCCCTATTCTTCACTGTTGTAGGTGGACTATGAGTCCGGAGGACCATATCTCCTGCCACACCGCAATAAGGCAAAACCACATTTCGTTCGGTCATTATTTCTGCTTCCATTTGACGAAGGGGTAAACCACCTTCGGGATTTTGTTCGTACTTTGTTTCCCTCACTCTTCCCGTTTTCATCATTAAATTTTGATTGGAAATAACCCTGATCCCTTGGTAAGATAATACATTTGTTGGTTCGAAGGATAAGGAATTCCTGACCATAACAATGAGACGGATTTTTCCTAAAAACGTTTCTGGTTATGCACCAAAATTGGTGGTCGTATGGCGTTCTTCCGGTCTTTTTTCCCGTGGTGGACACTATACATTTTGTCAATTTTTCATTCAGGTTTTTATAAATAATTTTGTTGGATCCACTGATTATTTAGTTTAAAATGAATATAAAGTAACTGAATAAAAGTGTTTTAAAATGCAATGTAGTAAACAAGGTGTGTTATGCAGTTTTAAAACAATGTAAACATCATGTCTATTGCCATTTCTATTTCAATCTATTATGCAATCACATAAATTGACCTATAAATTTACAGTCATATTATCTGGCATAACATATTTCAAATGGCACATAGATATAAGTGAAATATTAATGACCGCCTTTATAACGTTGTTTATACTGTATGCCTCATACTTTATCGTCTTAAAAGGGCAATTGAAAAAAATAATAACGTGATTCAATCTCTCAACAGATGCATATTTCAATTATTATTATTTATGTAAATTAAAATTAATCATAGAGTTTTTTTTTACTTTTTTTATATTGTTTTACATTTTATCACTGATCGCTATTCTTATAATATATAAGTGCAAAACTTACCTTATCCAGGGCATAAGATACGGTGCCTTGCATAGTTTCACATACGGCGTATTTCAGCAAGTTGGTTAAGCTAGCTCAGAGCGCACTCCTATATGCTTGGAGCAACTGGTTGACAAGCGAGAGAATGTATTTCACACACGCACGGCAGGGGCGTTATTATGCCATATTGAGTTAGTTGCTTCAGCAATCTGTTAAACTGACACATTCAATAATAAAAAATCATAAAACGCAGATCTGAAAATGAAATTAATAGTTACGCATTTCTCTGAGTTGTCATTACTGAATCACAAATCATCAAGTTGGTGCTCAGATACTTCATGGCGAACAATAAAATTAGTTATGGTTGAATCTTACTTGGACGCAGTGCGCTAGGATATACACGAATGGTAACGGGGATGTGAATAATGCATACCACAACTTCCCAGAGTCCATTGCGAATTTACTCTCACAATAAAAAGCTGGAATATAGAGTTCATCACACTTTGAGCACTTCAACGTCTGTATTTTGGTCCTCAATAATCACGGCGGCAGAACCCGTTCGTGAGCCCGGCGTTAAACTTGTATCTCGACACGTAAATCGATAAACATTTCCCATTTCAGAAATTAGAGAGTATTTTAAGAGCAGACGATTTTGACGCGGTTTTATCTCGCGTACGTCCAGGTATTTTTGCGTTGAAATATCGGCTTGAATGTTACCAAATCTTGATGCCCTTTTGCTTTTTGACACTTTAAGGAGATTTATTATCGGTTTTGTACTCTTACGGCATATAGAACAATTTGTCAAATTTCCACTTATAATCCATTCGCAGTATTTGACAAATTTGGAATTTTAGAAAAGAAGCTTTGAGCATAACTTAAAGATGGAAAGAGCTTGAAGGCTTGAAACTTTTGAAAGGCTAATATCTAATCCTTATTGGCAATATCCACATATAATCGTATACATAATCTTTTTCTTAAAATATTTTGCATTACCAAAACCCTTACAGGAACTTAATTTGTATTTTGCAAAAACGTGAAGGAAAACTATTTCTGCTTCTGTATTACACATCGTATTCTACGCACTGGTGTACTACGAAGAAAGCACACAATGTTAAAGTAGCCAATTTATATCAATGACAAGTCTAGAATTGGGCAATTTGAGTCCTTAATTCAATCACATAGCAAAGTATCGCAGTAAACCATTAGTTAAATTTTAAAATCAGACAAAAATGGTTCAGAACATCTCTTAACGCACGTCTATTCATCATTGTGATGTGTGAGTAAGTTGTTTTATACGATTGAGTAGGAACAACTTCTACACAATGTTAACAGAGAATCGCAATTTGCGATCTGTCTTATTACTCCCTTGCCGCCAAAATTAATTTAATCCAACTCGTTCACGTTAATTAAAACATGTGGTGTGTTTCTAATTCTCAAGATAAGTTTGCACAATAAAGATAAGCATGTCTACTACGTACAATTTACACGCAATTTGGTGAAGAATATTCATTTCTCGATTTGGAAGTATTAACAAGAGATCATGAAGACGCATGATTCTGAATTACGAATATAAAACAAGATCAAAATACACGAAATTAAAAGTTGTAACTATGTAGACTATAGATATTTTAAGTGTTTAACAAATTATAAAAATGTTGTAAATTTACTTAAAACGAATAACAGCAACTGAAGAAAGTTTACAAATAATGGTACGCTGTTACTTCGGGCTAAATTCAGAATAAAACTCTCACAAACTGTTTCAACTACCGCTATAGTAATTGAATAAAAATGATCAACACTACATTTTCACGTTCCTTTTTAAAAGGACAAAAGTTCAAACGCATTAGGACACTAGAATAAGTCAAGTAATGTCACGTTATCGTGAAGAAATTACCTTAATAATTCCGTTTTAAAGTTAAGCTATGTTGGTGCATTTGAACTTACTAACATCACTAAGTTATTGCAGTCGGATTTATTTGGACACGGTCTGTATAGCGTTAAAGTGGTTGATCTATCTGTCAACTTGACGTTTGGCATCAAATTTTGACAGCTTCTTAACGCTGAAATTGTAGTAACTACTCTCATACTCTGTTAGTATCATAGTACAATTGAACTGATAAAGTGGAGAGATTTTGTTTTACGTGATAGACCAGGATCCACTCAACCGTACCTTTTCTATTTTATCCTTAAATCTACGGCAAATCGCTGAAGTTCTCGTATCTTTGTCACGTTTGTTAGTCATGCGTATGTTGAGTTACTATCAAAATGATTCTAATTGGTTTTTGCCTAATTTAGACGATAACTCCAAAGTCACAAAACGAGATATGTTTTAAAGAAAAAAAACAGTGCGCCAAAGTACTGCTGTAAATTATATCATTCTGCTGTAAAATTCTAAATATGCTGAAAATATGGATGCGATCAACGCCTTCCGCAATGCAATTCCAAAACGACTGTCGAGCTATAAATTACATAAAGCGTATTGGCAGACACTAGCACTTCACTGCATTATAAATAATTGAACCCACAATTACGATTGCAGTGGGTGCTAGAGTATTTGCGGGCTCGAAGTAATCAATGTATTTCGTATATGTTTACGTCTTAAAGACGCACTTAGAGATTTTGCGGTGAAATTAGACATGTGTTGTGAACGTGACTGAACTTCCTTTATTTCCATTTTGTGTATTAACAATTTACTTTCCAAATCTGTGTCGCCGTAGATGAGTTTCGAAGAAATACCTCAAGGGTAATTAATCTAATACACAGATTTATCATTTCCGTTACACAAAAATGAAAAAGGAGATAAATGACATTCCAGCAGACTTGTAGTGTGGGTACGGATCATGGGTACGGGTATGGGTACGGGTCCGAGACCATGGGTATGGGTACGGGTACGGGTCCGAGACCGTGGGTACGGGTACGGGTCCGGGTCCCAGACCACGGGTACGGGTATGGGTACGGGTCCAACTTGTGACAAAGTCATGGGTATGGGTACGGGTCCAAGCCCACGGGTACGGGTATGGGTACGGGTCCCGCTTACGACAAACCCATGGGTACGGGTACGGGTACAATGCCACGGGTATGGGTACGAGTCTTTGGGTACGGGTACAGACCTTTGAGTATTATAACTGGTACATATAAGTGCAAGAGTTCCAAAACTTAAGGACACTATGAGTGATCCACCTGAAAGAGTCAATATATTTGATTTGAAATTTGCAGGAATAGCTATAGGAATGAAGGGTAAGTCTGTGGAATCTTAGTATTTTTTTAGCAAATGAAAAAAGTGGCAGAAAAGGAAGAAATCAGTACTTTTCAAAGATATGTCACTATCCAATTAGTTGTTGCAGTACATGTAATTGTCCCCTATGGGTAAAGTTCATTTCAATATTGGGAACAGTTAATGAATCGAACAGTGCAAATTAATTGTGAAAGCACTGAGGCATACCTCTGTGGTGCATAGTACTTCATAGTGCGTACTATATATAATATCCATGGTGTATCTGTATAATTATGTGACAAAACTGTAGATAGACTGAAAATAGTTTTGGTTGTATAAATTAAAGGTGCAGCAAGAGATACATATTTTGATTTTTGTGTATTTGGCTACAGAAATGTAGTATCAAAGGTGAAAAGTGAAAACAAAAGGTAAATTAGAGTTTACTTATATTATTTTAATATAAAACATTTCTATTTGCTTCAAAGTACAAAATTTGAAATTTCATTTTTTTGTACCAAAGAACTAATTCTCGACTTAGTCCTTCCAGATGGGGAGCTTAACATTCAGTGCCAAAAATATTTTTTAGGGACACCCGATGTGTAAAATCCCTTGTTGCACCTTTAACATTCATCAAAGTAAAACAAAATTAAACTCCATTAATATCCATTAAAACAAAGAATACCGGGCCAGTTAGTTTTTTTTTTTTTAATTTTACATAGGGTACAGGTAAGAGTATGGCAACAACAACATGGAAACTGGTATGGTTACAAGACCATGGGTATGGGACGGATACCGGACGGATACGGGTCTGAGACCATGGGTATCGGTATGGGTCCGAAACCGTGGGTATGGGTACGGGTCCAAGACCATGGGTACGGGTATGGGTCCGAGACCATGGGTCCGGGTACGGGTCCAAGACCATGGGTACGGGTACAGGTACGGGTCCGAGACCATGGGTACGGGTACGGGTCCGGGTCCAGCATGTGATAAAGTATGTCGGGTAATACGGGTCCGAGGCTATGGGTATGGGTACGGGTACGGGTGCGCAATTTTGTACCCGGGTATGGGTACGGGTATGGGTATGGGTACGGGTACTACAAGTCTGCATTCCAGGGGCGGTGCCTGAGAGTTTCAAAATTCAGAAAAGGGGGTTTTAAGCAATAAATTGCGTTCAAATTAGGGTTGTTTACCCATATGAGTTAATCGCGTAATTTTTCGCCCTCCCTAAGATTTTACACTAGTACCGCCCTGTGACTTTCGTAAAATGAAAGCAGGCACTTCTTATTATGTTTAATCAAACTACTGTCATGGGTAAAGATTTTACGGTAGACTTTTGGTTTGGTTCGTATTGAACAGGTTACAATACAATAAGTAACCATTCCATTGTTCCTTTAATGTATTTCATACAACATGTATGGTTAGTATGGAATACTCACTTTCTGCATACGGACTATAGCTGTGATAACTTTGTTTATTGTCTATTACCGCAAGAAAACTCTATCCTAAGACTTTAAGCACGCTCGTATGATTGGATATTTATATATAAATGATATCAACATAAATGATAATCTACGTATTCTAAGAAAAAACAGACTTATAAAAGAAATACCACGGCTTAATTGTATTTCAAACTATTATATACTGGAGGGGCCACGTGGGATGTAATAAAATGACCTTTTCTGCCTTTCAAGAAAGAAAATTGTAGGTTTCATTTTTTCTTTCGACCTCTAATAAAGAGAAAGACAGACATCTAATGTAGGGACTATGTGTCCTGTGGGGCACAATCAAAGAGTGAGTTAGGAAATCCGATCCTGATAACAAATACTTCCCTAGACAGAATAGAATCTTAGCCATTATGACTGATGATGGTTTTAATAATTAAACCTAGTGAGCTGCTGGATGGGCATTGCCGAGTCACAATTTTAACCTTTCTTAAATTACAGAATTCGACCTTGCAAACCCAGATGTCCTAAATATTTGCTGACCGTGAACTGTACATACTTGATGAATGTGAATTACCAACAAAATACCTCGAGTGAGGATGTTAATTTAATTAAATGAAATTATTGGGAGTCTTTAATGGAGATAAATATAGATGAAATGGTTACAGTTATTCAAGTCGATTGAGTTTTACCTGTTCTATATGCATTAGTTTTGCACTCCAAAGCTATACACCAGCTATAGAAACTACAAAGGTGCTAATGCTAGCATTTCAAGACAGAGTCACTTGATTGATACTCGATAAATCCTGATGATTTTTCTGGGGAAAATTATGTCTATGATTATATGTCGAACAATGCAACTTAACATATCAATGTATAAAATCTAAATAGCACAGAGCCATTTTACTTTTCAAAATACAAGTTGAGGTATGTGGTTGAAACCATCCGCAGCATTGTTTCGTTTTGGTTTGTTATGCTTTGTTGTGTTTTTGTTACGGTTTTGGTTTACTTTGTATTTTGGCGTTGCGTTACGTTGCCTTGCTTTGCTTTTATTTGCTTTGCTTTACTTTGTTTTTTTTTTCTTAATTTGTTTTCTGTTTTTGTTATGTTAAGATAGATAAGATGAGAAGAAGATGTGGCAACACGTTGTGCCACTCCTAGGAAGTGGTAGACAGTATTGGAGATGCTAAGATGGTTGAAACAACCAAAGTATACGTGAAACAGCTGGAAAACTTGGATTGCAGATGAGTTTAAAGACAACATAGATTCTAACAGTTGATCACTCCTGCACAACAGTCTCCACAGTTCCATGGGAAAAGAAGGTAACAGCAAAGTGATACAGCACTTTAAATGCCTGTAGGTACTTCCTGCAATCCATAAGGTACAATTACAATGGCGGATCCAGGATTTGAAAAATATCAAAATTACCGGGGGGCTGAAAGGCTGTAACTGATCCAAAATAGCTCAAAGTGGGCTGATTTTGCAAGAATTTGCAGAGAATTACCGGGAGGCGCGCGCCCCCTCCCTGGATCCGAGCCTGAATTACCAAGGGTCTCAACCACCGTCAAGGCAAACCTTTAGCAACCCAAGGAACTGCAGAATAAAAGCTAATAAATGGCCCAGCCATATGCTACGAATGGATCCCAAGAGGGTGCCGAAGATCTTGTGCCTCTTGAAATCAACCCATGGAAAATGAAGCGGGGCATCCCAGGACAATGTGGAAAGATATCATACCAGAGGAATCTTCAAACCCTTGGCTTGGGATGGTCTGTAGATGAGGCAGATGTGGCGGCGCAGGATATATAAGTCGGGTGTAGTAAACGTCAAAGGTCGAACTTTTATCGCTGTGTCGAATAATATAGTCCTTCAACATAACCAAAGTTAAAAAGTCAGTAGAAAGATACAAGAAATGATGGGCTCTTCACCAGTGCCTTTGTCCTTTGGCCTGTTTACGGCATGCGCGTAAATCATCGCAGTCGGCAAACCAAGTCATGTATGCTGTTTTCAGTGTGTTTGTTTCATTAACGCTCAATAAATTGGAACTAGTAAATGTTAATTTTCGCTTCGGGGTTCTCTCCTCATTTTGCCGATGTCGTTTGAATATCAATTCGTTAAATGTGTTCCCTATCCTTATTTAAATACTCTTCTGTGAATTACAGTAGTGTGTTCGCAAACCCAACTAATGACGTCACCAATAGTGGACAATGGATAGGATCACTACAACAAGCTAATGGCGGGGGATTGCGAGTAGTATCGTCTGCTTAAAGAACATTCGTCTTACTAGCATTGGCTGCCACGTGTAATATTAACAGTAAAGCCATGGCTGTTTTTACAATACCCTCAATCAGTCGTGCAAATGTGTACCAGGTACCAGAAGAGTTCGATGTCGTTAAAATAATGCGGATTTGATGCAATGTGAGATTCCAATGTGAAGTTACATGTTCTCGCCACATAAACCAGACAGAGTCCAAACAGTTTGTCCTCCAAATAAAAAAAAATATTCCTCCAGGAATAACCCTTTATTTGCTCTACCGTATTCAAAAGTTTCGTCAGCAAAAATTATATAAAATACAAATTGAGTACAGAAAATGTGTTCAGTCAGAGATAACGAGTACAAAATGCATGAGAATCAAGGCTTTATTTATGATACAAGAGCAGGATAATGTGTGTCCTTAGCTTGCATGTTAGGTTGAAAAAAAGGTTGGAAATGAAGATGCCCCTGAGTATTTATACTAATGGAATGTGTTAGACAAAAAAGCAGCAATTATAGCTAGAATTGTGAGATGACTTAGTGGCGTGTCATTGACATACATTTGGCTTAATTTGATACGATAATAACAAGTGGATTAAAGGCTCGTCCTATGAGTTAGTCTGATAGATACATCTGATATCAAATAAATAGCTACTAAACCATCGGCTAGATCGTTTAGGGTGAATGGCTTGAATAGATTGTTGGTCGGTGTAATGTCCATTGTCTTTTTAATGGTTCAAATTACAGTTTTATATATATTCAGAAGCAGTGGAAGTCCATTAGAGATTATAAGATTTGAACTGCTTCAATTGTGAAAAATCCACAATGGTTAAAGTGGCATTTCGAGATCTACAGCCTCGTCCTTTCGAATTACTTAAAAAGTTGATATTTTGTATTATCTGAACCACTAGTCTTAGTAGGGTATGTGTGCTTAGTTTGACGTGCAAACTAAGACAATTCGATCGTCTCTGCATAATTGTGTATCTACTCTCTGTAAACGGACTGAAATTGTAGCACAGTGGCCTATGGGATATTGTGAAACAAACATAATGCTCTTTACACCAAATGGCAAGACAAGATTCAACTCAAATTCGGGGAATGAACTTTCCTCCTGGATAGCTAGTGAATGATAAACAAAACAGAAGGTCCTAGAATCACGAAATGCCCTTTTATTGACTCATATTGGCAGATTAGTTGATGACACCTTTGAAAATTGTCTGCTTTAACCACATTCATTACTGCGTGGAGGACTACAAAGAAGTACAATTTTGGTTTGATAATGAATTTATTATTTTTAAAACGCAACACTAAATTGGTTTTGTCCTGCCAATATCACTCCCGAGTGGTTTTATTACAAAATTACTTGATTTTCTCACTGTTAGTATCCTTATTTTTTGTGATTAAACATTACTTCATTTTTGTATACTGTATGTAATTTTTGAGAAGGCTTCTAAGAGGGACAGTGTTTAAAGACTCGTTTACAATTTACAAGAGAAAGGGGGAATTCTTATAAATTGCTATATGTGGAAGTTCCTGTTGTATTTTCATGTTTGGAGAGAACTCTGCTATAAAGAGCTGCGGATTTTCAAGGTATTTTTAAGCAAGATCGCAAAATAGGTAACTTCCAGTATGATGTCATCAGTGTGCTTTCCTATTGGACAATCTTAGAATGTGATGTAATAAGGGTATTTTTAGATATGATGTAACTAGCTTTCAATCGAGAATAAAATAGTGCTGCACTCAAGAAACTGCGCCAGCAATTTCGATCTGCAGAATTGGTAGATCTGAGAAGTACCTTAACCGTTATTTGCAATAGCTGCAAGAGTTATGTGAAAACTAATAGAACCCTGTCGTCTGCTGGACAACGTTATCTTCAGGACTTCTCCGTAAATGGAGCCTAATTACTGAAGAAGCTAGGTAAAATCGGTAAAATGGTTTACAGCATGCTTAAACATTATTGCATGTATCTCAAGAAGCGACAAAATGATTGGTGCACCTATGGTGTCACATTTTCACCAAATAAGTAAACTTTAATATTCTAAAATATGAAGAAAAATAATAGTATTTTTATTTTTAAAATTATGGACTCTGTCGTTTTTACTCTATTTTGGGACACTGTAGAATCGAGAGGGTTTAGTATCAGTTTATATTCTATCTTCAAACCAAACTGTATATTTGTAACGCAGCTACTCTAAACCCATTAAGGTATGGAAACCACTGCAAGATCAGGAATCGATTATTGCCCATGTCATGCTGCCTTGAATTTTGTTGGATTGAGTTGTCACCCTGAATGTTTGACATTAGCGTTCTACAAATACAAACAATACGTACAGGAAACCTGGATTAATTTTTTTTTTTTTTTTTTTTCTAGTTCAGAATCTTGATGAGTATAAAATATTACAATTGGGACAGTATGTTAACAAATCCTGTTATATGGCGAGTAAAAAGATTTGGGTACATTATCTTCAAATGCAATATTTTCAAACAACATGAAATCAATTTCCGCATGATATACACGTCCTTTTCAAAGGACAATTCTCTGTCTAGTTTCTTTTGCTATCTCATTTTATTTTCTATTCCCTCTATAAATTTAGTGTATTCGAGTATTCGAAGCTGAACCATAAGCTGTTATCCATGCTTAGTTTAGTGTACAAACACGCAGTATCATTGGTTTTTTTTTTTTTTTTTTTTTTTATCAGTTTATATTCTATCTTCAAACCAAACTGTATATTTGTAACGCAGCTACTCTAAACCCATTAAGGTATGGAAACCACTGCAAGATCAGGAATCGATTATTGCCCATGTCATGCTGCCTTGAATTTTGTTGGATTGAGTTGTCACCCTGAATGTTTGACATTAGCGTTCTACAAATACAAACAATACGTACAGGAAACCTGGATTAAAGTTACAGCAGGACATGATGCCATGTAGACAACTGAGATGTTTCCATGCCAAGCTTATGTCCTTGAATTCTTGGGATTTATTTGATAGATTGTTTCTTCCGATGTGACTTTTCTCGTTCGACCGCCTACATGTACATTTCTTGGATGATTCCGCTTGACGTCAAAAGAACAGTTAACATCTTCAAGACACGGCTTAAGACATTCCTGTTTGCATCTCATTTTCTTTCATCAGATATAATTAATTCGTGTTATTTGTATTTACAATGTATTTATTTTTTAATCGCGTTATTTTTTTCTTTTGCTATCTCATTTTATTTTCTATTCCCTCTATAAATTTAGTGTATTCGAGTATTCGAAGCTGAACCATAAGCTGTTATCCATGCTTAGTTTAGTGTACAAACACGCAGTATCATTGGTTGCTGCCTATCTAATATGAGACGATATTAGATATATTTTAATCTTTCCTTGGAGATGGCCAGCGCACACAAGGTTTGAAAAAAGTGCCCTTGGCCGGACTCGAACCAGCAACTTCCGTATTACTAGCACGGCGCTCTTGTGCTTTAAATGGGATAGTCCTGCACTAGGCCCATATGACATTGCGTAAGAGTCTGCAGAAAATGTTTGGATAGTGTCTAGGTAACATTGACTTATTGATTCTAAATTTCGATGATGCAGCTTTTGCATCCTGGAGCATTTTAAGATAGGGAAGGGGGTAAATTAACAGGGGTAACATCTGTAAATGCTTCATACGGACATAAAAGGTGTGTAGACATGTTTATATTAGGGTTGGGCAAATCACCAAAACATTTTTGAAACTAGTGGTTTCTATGGCCAAATTTGCTGTAGAATCCAAAAATGACCTTTATTTTTACATACGATGATGTCTGACGTCGCTAAATTACGAAAATTCAAAATTGCCGCCAAAATGACGTATTTTTGACTCATCACAACATCACTAATTTTTGGGTAGATACCACTTTTAATATGTCTATATATAGGTTTTTGGGGTCAAGAAACTCAAATCTGAACTTTTAAAATGTTTAACACTA